>JADBJO010004916.1:47500-67500 GCA_016801955.1 Conus betulinus
GAAGAGGGAGAGAGAGAGAGAGAGAGAGAGAGAGAGAGAGAGAGAGAGAGCTAAGACTCTACTGACATCAGAAGAACACCACGGTAAGAAGGCAATCAACAGGTTCATTTTTTTTATTTATGTTTTTATATGTTGAACCCCCATCGGGACACGAACAGGCTACGGCCTGTGCGAACTCAAAGTAACGCCCTACAGCTGAGCCAGCGATGCCGCCCAGGGTCAAGTATACCTCGCCTTCGTCAGCTACATTCAGGGTTCACGTGCACACCACCCAAAGAAGACTCGGTGGACAGGGCTGCGAGATATAAGCACCCATCCCTCCAACAAAGAGTGCAGACCGGGCTGCAGACTTAATAAACACGCTGATACCACCAGAACGACACCACGTGAAGACGCGCAGCCAAATCGTCCTCTATTTCTGTGTTTTTGGGACGGTCCTCCCCCACTCCTTCCCCCCCCCCTTCCCCCTTCGCTCTCCCCCCCCCCCCCCCCCCCCCCCCCCCCCCCCCCCCTGCCCCGCAGTTTCGGATTCGAACTCACAACACCAGTCTGACTGTCATCATCTCGCGGCTCTACCACTAAGCCACCTCAGGCTCTCTGTGCGGGTGTCTTCGCTTCCGTCCGTCATTTATTGGTCTGTCTCGTTTATTAAAAAAAAAAAGAAAAGAAAAGAAAAGAAAAAGAGAAACTCTGCTAAATTAAGGGAGGGGGAGGTTTGAGGGCTGGGAGAGGGAGGTTATGGGAGGAGGGGTGTGGGTGGGTAGGGAGGAGGCGGGGGGAGGGGGGGGGGGGGAGATGTGGGTGTGGGAGAAGAGAAGGTTTAGAGGTGTTTGGTAGGCTGCAGTCGGAGAACGAACTGCTCGTCTGTCTGTCCGCGCTCACAGGACTGGGCAGGGCCGTTGGTGGCATTCCTTCTCAAAAGTGCCCCGGCGCGACAGATTTATTTGCTGGTTTCCATACCATGCTGTTTACAGACGCTGTATTTGAAAAGAGAGAGAGAGAGAGAGGGGGGGGGGGGGGGGGGGGGGGGGGGAGAGAGAGAGAGAGAGAGAGAGGAGAGAGAGGGGGGGGAGAGAGAGGAGAGAGAGAGAGAGAGAGAGAGCACAGGAGAGAGAGAGAGACGCACATGATACACACGTACTCACGCACGCACGCGCGCGCGCACACACACACACACACACGTTCGCACGCGCGGGCGCGCTTGCTCACACACACACACACACGCAGACACACACGCGCACAGACAGATAGACACACACACGCACAGACAGATAGACACACACGCACACACACACACACACACACACACACACACACACACACACACACACACGCACGCACGCACACACACACACACGCGCACAGATGACTCTTGATGTGAGGAGTCGGACCCAAACCAGAGGGAAAAGTGGAAACCAAATGGAGTTTGGACTTTTATCAGATCAGACACAAGCAGAATGGAGCCTCCTGTTCACAGGATGCCGTAACGACAGGATCGATCAAAAGGACGCCATGCTCTCGATCGGAGGGTCGCCGGTTCAAATCTCAACAGCGGCTAGATGGGGGTGGAGGACGGAAGAGCCGGTTCGTTTCTCCGAGCTTGCTGGTCGACAGTAAGCGCAGGCCCACAAGTTTGTGCGCAAACCGCTTCAATGTGGACAGGACACCCCAGTCAGTAGATCAGATTCCTGACGCAAGTTGATTGCCACACAATCCGCGTCACCGTTTTTGCCGGAGTTGTGACAACACAAACACACCTACAGAGAGAGGGAGATAGATAACGGTTTTAAAAGGCTTGCAGCGACAGTGCCAATTCCAACGGCTCTCTCCCCTCCAATCGTTTGGTTCTTTTTCAAAATTTGGCGAATCACCTCTCTGTCTGTGTGTCTGTCTGTCTGTCTCTGTCTGTCTGTCTGTCTGTCTCTGTCTCTGTCTCTCTCTCTGTCTCTCTCTGTCTCTCTGTCTGTCTGTCTGTCTGTTTATAACTATAAGACAGATCAAAAAGCGAGGACGAATTTTCAAAGTCGTGCTCTTCATTCAGCATTTTCCCGTGTAAAAAGCGACCTCTTATGCTAAACGAGATAAATTTGTTCTTTCAGGAAAGGAGGTCCGAAAGGACATTCTTTTTAATCATGACCCGACATAATTTTTCCTCTAAGCACACACACACACACACACACACACACACACACACACACATACACACACACACACACACACACACACACACACACACAGACACGCGCGCGTGTGCGCGCGCGTATGCACGCATGCACGCACGCACGCACGCACGCACACACACACACACACACAGACACACACACACACACACACACACACACACACACGCACGCCCGCACGCACGCACGCACGCACGCACGCACCCACCCACCACACACACACACACACACACACGAAACGCCATCTGACTGGTAGGAAGAACCGACGGCATTTTTGCTCAACTCTTATGACAACACACACAAGGCCAGCAGGGGCTAGTGCCTTTTTTTTTTTTTTTTTTTTTTTAAATTGTTCAAAGGCCTGCAGTGCGAAAAAAGAAATCGCTGATAGAGGGCTGAGTGGCGGGAAGAAGGGGATGACAGGGGGGGAGAAGGACTGAAAGGATGTGTGTGGAGTTTGAGGGGTGGGGGGTGGGGGCTTTGGGGGGTGGTCAGCTTGACCTACCCCCCTCCGCTCCCTCCCCACCTCCCTAGTTTACCAAAATAAAGACACTTGCCCCCAACTTTTGTTGACGCGATGCATAAGCCGCACGTTGTTCACGGTATGATTTTTGCCGAAGTGGGGATTTTATGGCAGATTTCAACACAAAGGCCCCTGTCTTTCCCTCTTCTTCTTATTCCTTTGTTTTCTTGGCTTCTTCGTTGTTGTCGTTGTTGTTGTTGTTGTTGTCCTTGTTGTTGTTGTTGTTTTCGGAAAGCGCGCATTGTGACTTTTTCAGATTAAGATTTTTGTTGTTGTTGTTGTTGTTGTTGTTGTTGTTGTTGTTGTTGTTGTCGTCGTCGTCGTCGTTGTCGTGTGTTGTCGTGTTGTTGTTGTCGTTGTTGTTGCTGTTGTTGTCGTTGTCGTTGTTGTTGTCGTCGTTGTTGTCGTTGTTGTTGTTGTCGTCGTCGTCGTTGTTGTTGTTTTGTTGTCGTTGTTGTTGTTGTCGTCGTCGTTGTTGTTGTCGTTGTTGTTGTCGATGGCGGGAATCTCCACCATGGCGTGCCCGTGTTAGCGTCCTGTCCGTGTAGAATGGAAGAAATCTGCTGCTGGTCCTGCATCAATGACACGCTGCAGGAACTATCCTTCAACGGGCATCACCCTTGTGCGGAGAGTGAAAAAAAAAAAAATTGCGCGCAGAGTTTTGCGTCCTTTCTCTCTCTCTCTCTCTCTCTCTCTCTCTCTCTCTCTCTCTCTCTCTCTCTCTCTCTCTCTCTCTCTTAAGTGTGTGTGTGTGTGTGTGTGTTGTGTGTGTGTGTGTGTGTGTGTGTGAGAGAGAGAGAGAGAGGAGAGAGAGAGAGAGAGAGAAGACAAGACAAGACAAAAGACAAAACGCGTTTATTGTCCAGATAGCATTACAGCCTTTTCGGACATGGGGGTAAGGGTAAACACACCTCAAATGAAATTGAACATACCAGGCATTTACACAAACACATTCGCACACGGCGTGCAAGACGCACAAACTCTCACGTACATGCATCCTCCCCACTCCACCTAACATCCCCCACCCGTCACACGCCTCCTCTCTCTCATCCATCCACCCCTCTCTCCCTCCCTCCTCCCTTCCCTCCCACCTGAAAACATGCACAAAACATATATAAGTTAGGTTAGGGTCATTTTGTAACTTGATAATTAATCGTTACTGGTGAATTATTTGATCATTTCCATTTTCTTTTTTCTTATTTGCATTGAGAGAGCAATGAACCATCTATACTTATCATTACTCTCTATTTCGGAGTGCCAAATTTGCATATTATTTGAGATTAATCTGTCCTTAAATTCACTAATAAAACTAGCCTGGCATCCAATGCCTTGGCACAGCCATACAATACCAAACCCATTCTCTGACAAAAGTTTGTGTACATTAGATACCCAGTTGAAATGGCCAGATTGGTGTTGCAATAGAGACATTTCGTATGCTTGTCTACATAGTCTGGACATGGGTAATTTGAGAAGTCTAAGCCAGAACCTGACACATTTTACGGATGTTCTAATAGATAATGGATATCGCCCAGTTTCTCCATATACTTGCTTATTAGAAGCATGGAGGGGAACATTCAGAAATCTTTTAATGGCATAAGTATGCACTGTTTCAATTTGTTTACGTTCGTCCTCCAAGCCCCATACCTCTGCAACATATGTCAAGATGGGTTCAACTTGTGAATCGAACATTTTCCAAAATAGGCTTGGGTCGGTTGTTCTAATCTTTTCAGAGTTTTTAAGATTTCCATAACACCTTTTCTACCTTTCCTACAAGTCTCAGACAAAGCAACAGTAAAACTGAGAGAGAGAGAGAGAGAGAGAGAGAGAGAGAGAGAGAGAGAGAGAGAGAGAGAGAGGAGAGAGAGAGAGAGAGAGAGAGAGAGTCAGTTTCAAATTTAACGTCTGTCCATTCTTGGTGATATGGGACGAAAAAAAAAGACGCCACCCCATCAACCCAGAAACAAACAAACCAAAGCCTAATGATGAAACTAGGAAACTACAAATGGTTTTGATGCGGAACAGAAAAGTGTGAGATAGGGGACGGATGAAGATGATCCTTTCGTATATTTTATGTAGATTTAGCTATAGCTTACATGATTGACTCACTTAAAAGTAACCTCATAAGTATGAGATGATATACGTGAGAAGCTATAAGTATGAGATGATAAATGTGAGAAGCTATAAGTACCTACTTATTGGACTCTTTGATAAAGAAAGAAAGAATTCATAGGTTAATACCGATGATTCAAAAATATTTCTAACAGTACGTGCAGAAAGCATGGGTCTAAACTGTTTAATAGCGGCGCATGGGAGAATATGATCAGCTGTGATGTTCTGTCCACAAACGCGTGAAGCATTTTACTGAATTATGTTGTAAAAACATCGATTTTCCACCTATGTATAAGGGACGATAACTTTCTGCTGATGTGGGCGTGTGTGTTTAATGTTTGCAATACTAAAAATGTGTGTAAATAGGCTTATTGAGAGACTTTTAAAAAAAAAATTTGGAAATGGATCCAACCAATTGATTCCAAGAAATGGTTCCAAGTGAATGTGTGTGTGTGTGTGTGTGTGTGTGTGTGTGTGTGTGTGTGTGTGTGTGTGTGTGTGTGTGTGTGTGCGCGCGCGCGTGCGTGTGCGTGTGCGTGTGCGTGTGTGTGTGTGTTTAAGAGTGTATGCGGGCGCGCGTGCGCGTTGTCTATTTAACAGGTTCAGTTTTTTTTTTTTTCTACTGAACTCCCCACTCCCCTCCTGCTACGGTTTTTTTTGTCAGTGGCGTTACTCCCACGACGCGCGTTCCGTCCATCTATGTGCGAAGCCACACCCGTGTCGTCGTGTTGCAGCTCTAGCACCAGCTGTGCAAAATGGCCAGTCAATGGGAGTAGGGCTACCACCATGAGAAAAGTCAGAGACACACACACACACACACACACACACACACACACACACACACACACACACACACACACACACACACACACACCACACTCATTCACGCATGCACACACGTGTTGACGCACACGCTCTCTCTCTCTCTCTCTCTCTCTCTCTCTCTCTCTCTCTCTCTCCCTTTTTAAAGGAACTGAATTCCTTCAGCCCAAATTTTATAGACAACCTTCCCTGTTTAAATTGATTGTATTGATGTCATCATCTTCAACAGACGTTGTTCGAAAATTGTCCTTGTTTCTATACAAAGCATTTAAATTTCGAGAAATAGCTACGTCTTGAAGTTCTAAATTGATTGTGTTTGATTTGTTATACAGGCATGTGTACTTGTTTCATATGATGTATTATGTTCACCCACCCCTTCATAATGGGCCAAGGCCTATATGAATAAAACATCCGAATCCGAAAAAAAAAAAAAAAAAAAATCCGAATCTCTCTCTCTCTCTCTCTCTCTCTCTCTCGTTCGCTCGCTTGCGCGCGCGCGCGCGCGCACACACACACACACACACACACACACACACACACACACACACACACACACACACACACACACCACCACCACCACCACCACCACCACACCACACCACCACACACACACGCACGCGCGCGCGCGCTCGCGCGTGCACACACACAATACTTTCTCTCCATCTCTCTCCCTCGCGCGCGCGCGCGCGCGCGCGCGCGCACACACACACACACACACACACACCACACACACACACACACACACACACGCACGCACACACACACACACCACCACCACACCACACCACACACACACACACACACACACACACGCGCGCGCGCGCGCGCGCGCGCGCGCGCGCTCGCGCGCGCATACACACAATGCTTACTCTCCATCTCTCTCCCTCACGCGCGCGCGCACACACACACACACAATACTTTCTCTCCCTCTCTCCCTGTCTCCGTCTCTCTCTCTCTCTCTCTCTCTCTCTCTCTCTCTCTCTCTCTCTTTCGTTCGTTCGCTCACACACGCGCACACACACTCATGTTTTCTCGAATAATTACATAATTGTCCACACTAGTTCATAACGTAATAGTCCAGCTGAACTGTTGACACGTTAGGGTGGAAAACATCAGTAAAGTAGTGCGCAGGGTGCCGAATTTAAATGATTGTTTTGACAAACAGACACTGTTTCTTGCACATCTAATGTCCACTATGGACAGTATGTCCAGTCTCCCCGGGTAGCCATCAGATTACAACGAAAAGCAAGTCTGGTATAAATTGTTACAAGAGAAAAAAAAAGTTTAAGGACTTTTCAGGACAAAGACACGCAAAAAGGTCACGGGGAAGTGTCCAACGGCAAAAGAAAAATTGGGGGGGGGGGGGGGGGGGGGGGGGTGCGGGGGGGGGGAGGGGGAAGGGGGGGGGGGGGGGGGGGGGGGAGGGGATGGCGTGTCATAGACAGAGCGACAGAAAAGAAGAAAACTGTTATAGCGAAGAGAAGAAGAAAACTGTTATAGCAAGTGTCACATTGGAGGAGATTCGAAAGGCAAGCTATTGTAACAGTATGTGTTGTAACACGTGGTTGTGCCACGATAGTTTTGTTCTTTATGTTTGCACTTTGAACCTTCTGTTGTTACAGACAGCATACATTACAGGTTGGCCCTGTTGTATGCTCTGTGAAGGCTGGCGTGACCGCGATAGTTCAAGCTTATTGTCAGCTTGGTGGCGGGAGAGGGGTGGTGTGCCAGTTTATGGATTATTGTAACAAACGGTATGAGATGTGACTTTACTGTGTAATTAAACAAGTTCATTTTTCACGGATGTAGTCGGAGACACTTTTGTTGAAATTGTTTGAGCGTAATTTACGATCCGCAGCCTCGTGCCAAATCATTTATCAAACCATCAGCATGACGGCGTACACTTAGATCGTAGTCAGTCAGCTCTCTGTCTGTCTGTCTGTCTGTCTGTCTCTCTCTCTCTCTCTCTCTCTCTCTCTCTGTACTGTTGTCAGTTTCTTGTTGGTAGTCTACTGTTACAGGCAGCAGATACAAGAAATTCTTTAAAAAAAAAAAAAAAAAAAAAAAAAAGCAGACATGCTACCCAGATATGACTTTTAGTTATTTTCTTCCTCTGTTTGTGACCAAGAGAATGAGAGGAGAGGATCCTAGCGATGATTTTCAAAAAGATTGATAAAATCGTTATTCATTGCAGACCGGGTAATCAGGAACGTTTCAAGAATGCTTCAGACATTTGACAGTGCCGGTGCGAAAGTTTTGAAACGATTTCTCCAGACTGGAATCAGAGGAACGCCAGCGTCAAAATTCAGAATGCGATCCTAGATCTAACATTAAGGCCTGCGCAGTTCACACACTCACTATGCTTGTGGTTGCAAATCGTAGAAAGACATTAAGATATGTCAATGGTTAATTGAAACCTGTGACTGGTTTAACTTTAAGGACTGTACGAAGGAAATTTCATTAGACAGATTTCCGAAGAATGAAAAGGGAAGTGAACAGAAAGCTCAGGATAAAATGGGGTTGGGCAAGACGTAATTGAACTGTGACGTGAAGATCATTGGAAATACGTCTTGTTCAGTGACGAAATATAATTGATCTGATGAACGCTAGTACAGGAACAGTGTGGTGAAAGTCATCTGCCAAGTGACGACCAGAATGCATGGATGTAGCAGCATGCGATCCACCAGCATGTAGTTTGAAACTCGTGTGGTGGGACTGTATTTCATATTTCTGTGATGGATTTTGGCTTGGTTGAAGAAAACAATTAACCCCCAAGAAGTAGGTCAAACTGAGGCGCTGCAAGCGCATGTTTACCCATCTGTCCGCCGGTTGTTTCCTGCGAGGCAGTAAATCCTTCAAAAAAACACAACACCGCCCCGTGGAACAGAGCAGTGGAAGCGACAGCTGTCCGTTCCGATCTGACGAGGCCAGCACAGGCACTCGATCTCAGACTGGTCGAAAATGTCTGGGTAATTTTGAAACGTTGAAAATGTCCGGGTGAGTTTGAAACGCTGAAGATATGTGGGCAGTTTTCAAACGTTGAACATTTTGGGGCATTTTTGAAGTACTGAAGATGTGTGGGCAGTTTTGAAACGCTGAAAATGTTTGGGCAATTTTCAAAATCTGAAAATGTCTGGGCATTTTTGAAGCTCTGAAAATGTCTGGGGCATTTTGAAGCACTGAAAATTGTAGTATTTGGTGATAGTGGGGACGACTAGCTTGAAGATCGGAGCGATCTGCATTGAGACGTTCGATCGTTGTTCGTGCGTAGCGTCTGGTTGCTAAGATTCCCCAAGGGTCGTAATTATTATTATGAAAGAGTTGCGGCCCTTATGTATAGTCTGTATCTGATGGGCCTACCCCCACATCTCCCTTTCAAGTTGTAAAAGTCTTTTGTCCGATGGACCACTTTCTGTCATTTTAACAGGATTGTTGTAGGTATCACATTTTTTTCACTTGAAAGGACTTTACATTAAATTTTAAACGGTAAAGTTATTCACAAATAACTCCTATTAGTCTCTTTCTCCCTTTAACCCAAAGTTAAATAATTCAACCTTATAAACTTGAACAACTTTAGATAAGAACTTTGAGGGAAAAAAAAAAAATTAGCAAACGCAGCCACGAATGGGTATTTAGGAGGAATTCATAGCTCTGTTCTGTCTGTTCCTCACAAGTCCAGTCTGTCAGTTTTTTTGACAATTCTGCCAGATGGTACAAAAAGGCGGAATATTTCCTGGAACAGCAGTCGGAACAGCAGGTTGTGCTGGCTGTGTGTCATTGGCTGTGGTGCTGGCACTGGTCCAGCTGAGAGTCTCACTGGAGATTGTGGTTAAGGAGGACCCACTGGTTCAGGTGACTGGGTGTTTCTGGCATGAGGATAAGATATCAGGGCTGTTCTGTTGCGGCGAATAGCGGTGCCCTTGTCCATCCCGATGATATAGGAACGTGGACATGGAGATTTCCAGATGATTTCTCCATATCTTTCATATCGCGGACCCAGACATGATCTCCAGGTTGTAGCAGTGGCAAGTCTCTTGCTGCAAGTCGGCAGTTGAGTTTTGTCTTTGTTGTTCTTTCATGTGTCTCTCTTTTTTCTCAGTAACATCAAAGTCAATGTTTCTGGGTTTCAGATTTTCTGTCATAACTGGGGACACGAGTTTTCAGCTGTCTACCGATGAGGAATTCTGATGGAGAGAAGCCATTCTGCAGTGGGAGTGGCTCTGTACAGCAGTAAACCGAGATATGGATCTTTGTTTTTCTTAAGCAGAAGTTTCATGGTCTGTACTGCTCTTTCTGCTTCTCCATTGCTCTGTGGGTATTTGGGAGAGCTGGTGACATGAGTGAATCCATAGGAAGATGCGAAGTTGGAGAACTCTTGACTGGCGAACTGAGGACCATTATCTGAAATTACTAAATCAGGAATGCCATGAGCAGCAAACACACTTTTCACATTCTGGATTATCTCTGTGCTTGTTTGAGTTGTCAAAGGTCTCACTTCAATCCATCTCGAGTAAAAGTCGACAATGCAGATGTATGCTTTGCCATTCAGATCAAACAAATCCATCCCAGCTCTTGACCATGGGCGATCTGGAAAGGAGGATGGTAGAAGTGGTTCTTTGTGTTCAGGTTGATACTTTGTGCAAATAGAACATCTCCTGACAGTGTTTTCTATCATTGAGGACATACCTGGCCACCAAACTAATGTGTTGGCTAAGGCTCTGCACTTTGTGATCCCCAGGTGAGCTTCATGAAGACGTTGAAGGATGTCTAGTTGCAGATTTCTTGGAATCACTAGCCGGTCATCATACAAAAGAATATCATTGACAACAGTCAGGTGTTTTCTATTTGACCAGTAGGGTTTCAGGAGCTGATTTTCAGGTGCGTATGCTGGCCATCCAATTTTGCAGTATTCACGAATTTGTTCCAGTTCTGTATCCTTTTTCTGATTCTCACATATTTCTTGTAGCTTTTTTGAAGAGGCTGGCAAGATGTCTACAGTTTGACCAGCTATTGCTTCAACTTGATCGATGAGTTCAGAATCAGATGAATCAGGTTTGTTCACAGTAGCTCTTGACAAGGCATCAGCTGTAATCTGATTTTTTTCCTGAGACATGGATTACTTTGGGACTGTACTTCATTAAACGAAGTCTAAATCGCTGGATCCGTGGAGGCATTTTATGCAGTTCAGTTGTTGTGCTCAGCAGAGGAACTAGTGGTTTGTGATCTGTTTCAATAGTGAAATCAAGACCTGTGATGTAGTCACTGAAACGCTCATAAGCCCACGTTGTTGCCAGGGCTTCTTTTTCAATGACTGCATAGTTTTGTTCAGTGTCTGTCAGTGAGCGTGAAATGAAACAGACTGGGCGACGTGACCCATCCTTTTGAATTTGAAAAAGGACAGCTCCAAGACCAGTTGAAGAGGCATCTGCAGCAAGGATGGTTATTCTTCCAGGATCATAATGGGCCAAGACTGGACGAGATGTCAAGATGTCTTTCACTTCTTGAAAACGCTGTTTCTTGGGGTTGATCCCATAACCAAGCTGAATTTTTGCGAAGAAGTTGTCTAAGAGGAGTAGTTTTCTCAGCCAGGTTTGGAATGAATTTTGCCAGCTGGTTCACCATTCCCAGAAAGTGTTGGAGATCTGTGACTGATTTTGGAGCTGGGAATTTTTTCGGATAGCTTCTACTTTTTCAGGATCAGCATGAATTCCGTTTTCATCCACAATGTGACCCAAAAATTTGACTGATGATTTTGAGAATTCACATTTTTCGTTCAGAGTGACTCCAGCTTCATGGAGTCGTTGAAGGACATCTCTGACATACTGATCATGTGTGATCTGATCACAAGCATGGATGAGTATATCGTCCATGTGACAGATGACCCTTTGAGGTCAGCCAGGATTTCAGACATGAGTCTCTGGAATATTTCAGGCGCAGAGCTGATTCCGAAAGGTAGTCTGTTAAAGCAATACCGCCCAAAGGGAGTGATGAAGGTAGTGAATTTTCTTGAATCTTTATTCAATGGAATTTGCCAAAAAAAAACCACTCTTTGCATCAAGTTATGTGAACAGTTTACTTTGTCCAAGTTTTGCTAGACTCTCATCAACAGAGGACATTGGATGAATTTCTCGTTGAACAGATTTATTTAGTTGTGTGAGGTCGTCGACACAAATTCGAACATCACCATTTGGTTTGGGGACCACAACCATTCCGGAACACCAGGCTGTTGGTTCTGTTACAGGAGATATGACACCTTCTTTCTCCATTCTTTCGAGCTCTTTTTTCACTTTTGGCATTAAAGGGTGAGCGACTTTTCGAGGAGTATAAAGACATACTGGTTTAGCATCTGGACAGAGAGTGATGCTGTAAGATTTTTTCATTTTTCCCAGTCCTGAGAACATTGATGGGAATTCATCTTGAAATTTGCTTTTTGAAACTTCGTCAACTCTGGAGACAAGACCCAGTTGAACACATGCTCTGCGGCTGAGGAGCGAACAAGGTTGGTTTTGCAGAACATAGAGAGTTTCTTTGATAGTATGACCTTTGTATGACAAAACAGCATCAAGAGTGCCTTTGATTTTGAGAGATTTGTAGAGCCTGGTCCTTGCAGTAGTTTTTTGTTTTCTTTCAGTTTTTCGTTTTGAAGCCACGGTTCATCACCGATCACAGAAACTGATGCTCCCGTGTCCAATTTGAAAACATGAGGTTTGCCGTTCAGTTGAAGTTGTACTTTCCAAGCTTCATTGTCTGTGTCTTGTTTCACAGTGTCAACATAACCAAGGAAATGTGGATTGTCTTCTTGTCCATCAGTATCATAAACATCAGAATAATGATCGATCTCATTCAACATTTTCCTGCCACGACATACAGCTCGGTAATGCCCTTTCTTGTGACAGTTTTTTTTTGCGGGGCATCTGTCTCTTGGATGTGATTCCCGTCCACAGTAATCACAATTTCTAAAGCTGTCAAATGTATCTCGTCTTCTCTGAAAGTTCTTACGGCGTGTATAGTTGCTTGATGTTGATTGTTTTGGTGTTGGTCTAACAGCATTGACCATTTCCTCTCTGTCACGTAGATGAGGTTGGTATTCTTTTCTTGCTTCAGCTTGTCGACTAAGCTGTATTGCCTCTGTAAGAGCTAATTTCGCTTTCGCTTGAAGTTCTTCTGAGAGGCCATCGTCAATAACCCCAACGACAATACGATCTGTGATCAGTTCTTCCTTTAGATTTCCATACTCACAGTCGTCAGCAATACGATGTAAGTCTTGTATGAAGCTATCCACGGGTTCGCCAGGTTGCTGTTTTTCTATGTTGAATTTGGCACGTTCAACTACTGTATTTTTTCTTGCATTGAAATATGTGTCAAACGCATCTCTCAGTTCTTCATACGTAGCGGTATTTTCTGTAACTGGTAAAACACTCAGTAAGTCATCAGCACATTCTCCCATAGCATATAAGAAAACGGATATTTGTTCTTCTCGATCCTTTTCTTTCATTTGAGTTGCCGTATAGAAGCGTTCAAAATGCTGTCGCCATTTTGGCCAGTTAGCAGCTGTGCCATCGAAAGGTTTGGGAAGAGGAATAGAAAAGACGATTTGCGCCTACCTGTGCCATTTTCTGTTACAGATTGGTTTAGATTCACAGCGCTGCCACCATGTAGTATTTGGTGATAGTGTGGACGACTAGCTTGAAGATCGGAGCGATCTGCATTGAGACGTTCGATCGTTGTTCGTGCGTAACGTCTGGTTGTTAAGATTCCCCAAGGGTCGTAATTATTATTATGAAAGAGTTGCGGCCCTCATGTATAGTCTGTATCTGATAGGCCTAACCCCACAAAAATGTCATGACAGTATTTCAAAACAAAGTGAACGATGCATGTATATAGTTTTGCCCTTCCAGTGTACTTGAAGTATGAACTCACACTGACTTGGAACGAAGTAGCCGTTCGGTTTTTTTCTTTTAAATTTATTTTTTTTGCTTTTATTTATTTTTTTTTTTTTTACTATCACGACATGCTTGATTTGTCCCGACCCAGTCGGAAAACTTACATGGGAGGTTACAAAACTATCAAGTAAAAAGGCTAAAAAAAATTTCAGTGATGCCACAGTTTTGAAAGTTTGACTATGATTCGGCACGAGTTTAGATTTGTGGCAAGAATGTAGCTGTTTAATATCAAACCTTCTCTCTCCGTTAACATCTTTTCCAAAAGATAATTTCAAGACAGTCATTGTGTGATCCGATCTGTAGCCGATCTGAATGTCGGCGTCTTCAAGGTATTGTAGAATCGTTTCCGAAACAACTAAAAAATCTTTTCGACTTGGTTGGAGTGGATTTGTTCTTTGCCAAATAAATCTGCTTTCTTCCACTCTTTCTTTAACATTTTGATGAAATAGTTATAATTATCATGATCTAAATTTGGGTCCATTACTAAATTCCAGACTCCATCTATGATTATATTCGTATGACCCAGTTCGCTTACGTAATCTTCCAATCTTACATAAAATTCTGAGTGTCTCTGTTTGGGACCATATTAATTGACAAGCATGAGATATTTATCCATGGTTGAAATTGAAACCATTATGAAATTACCATATTGGCCCTTGTGGACTGCTTTTACCTTACAGTCACAATTGTCATTAAATGATATGGCAACTCCTGTAGATGGTGTCTTATTGGATGCAAAGAAAACAGGTGTCACCCCATTCAGCTTCATAGTAGGCACATTAGGGATCAAAATCTGTGTTTTGAAGAAAGAATATGGAATATTTCTTTTGTCTAATGCACTGAAAAACATCTCTCTTTTGTGTCTAATATATTAAAAAAAACATTTCTGTTCTGTCTAGTATACTGAAAAACATCTCTCTTTTGGCTAATATTCTGAAAAAAACATCTCTTTTTTGTCTAATACACTGAGAAACATCTATCTTTTGTCTAATATGCTGAAAAACATCTCTCTTTTGTCTAATATGCTGAAAACATCTCTCTTTTGTCTAATATACTGAAAAACATCTCTCCTTTTCTTTAAATTATCCAGCCCTTGGTAATTCAAGAATGCAACACAAACCTTTTCCACGTGTAACTAAAGAATGTTGTTTTCATGTTAACATATTTACAGTACACTGTAAAATAAAGTGCATAGTCGAGAGTACATAGAAAACAGTGTAAAAAAGAGAATAGATTTCACGAATGCTGTGTAAAAAAGCTGAAGTTTGATTCTGTATCTCTGGGAGATTGTTGCTTCAGACGGATCGCGTTTGATTCTAATTGTCTGGGAGATTGTTGTTTCAGATGGAACACGTTTGACTCTCTCTCTCTCTCTCTCTCTCTCTCTCTCTCTCTCTCTCTCTCTCTCTCTCTCTCCCCTCTCTCTCTCCTCTCTCTCTCTCTCTCTCTCTCTCTCTCTCTCCTCTCTCTCTCTCTCTCTCTCCTCTCTCTCTCTCTCTCTCTCTCTCCGGGAGATTTGTTCTTCTTCAGATGGATTGTGTTTGATTCTCTGTCTGGGAGATTGTTGTTTGAGATGGCTTGCATTGGTTCCCTCTCTCTGGGAGATTGAAATTGTTGTTTCAGATGGATTGCGTTTCCCTCTCTCTCTCTCTCTCTCTCTCTCCTCTCTCTCTCTCTCTCTCTCTCTCTCTCTCTCTCTCTCTCTCTCTCTCTCTCTCTGGGAAATTGTTATTTCAGATGGATCGCGTTTGACAATGTATTGATAGTCGGGGATTAATTTGCATGCTATTATTGTGACAACATTGGCTTCAACTAGGTTCACATTTAATATTGGTAATAAACTAGATTCATACCTGTGCATGCGTGCGTGCGTGCGTGCGTGTGTGTGTGTGTGTGTGTGTGTGTGTGTGTGTGTGTGTGTGTGTGTGTGTGTGCACGTTATATATCGGTATAAGCAGGTTTACAGCTAGGTTTATGTTTACCTTTGGTCAGAACTGTGTTTCTAATTTACCACTGGCTACATTTAGGAATTTGTTTGCTAACTGTTACAGCTGGACTACTATCTACTGTTTGGTACAGCTAGGTAAATATTAATCACTGGCTACAACCATGTTTATGTTTATGATTGACGATAGTTAGATTTACATTCATCATTTGCTACATCCAGGTTACATTCATGATTGACTATATTTAGGTTTACGTTCATCATTCGCTACAACTAGGTTTACATTTGCAATTTACCTTTACTAGATATGCTTTCATCATTAGCCACAGAGAGGTTTACATTTATAATTGACTAGAACGGAATTTATATTCATCATTTGCTGCAACTAGATGTACCTCTATGATTGACTATAACTAGATTTACTTTCATCATTAACCACAGAGAGCTTTGCTTTATAATTGACTAGAACTGGATTTACATTCCTCATTCGCTGCAACTGAGTTTACATCAATGACTGACTATAATTGAATTTACATCCATATTCCCTATAACTAGGTTTACATTTATGATTGACTACAGTTGAATTTACATTCATCATTCACTACAACTAGGTTTACATGTATGATTGACTATAAGTTGAATTTACATTCATCATTCACTACCTAGGTTTACATTTATGATTGACTATAGTTAAATTTACACTCATCATTCGCAACACCTAAGTTTACACTCATGACTGACTATAATTAGGCTTACATTCATCACTACCTACTGCTAGATTTACATTGAGACTAATTTTGGCAACAACTATGTTTATATTCACTTTTGGCTTAAAAGCTAGGTTTAAATTCACTAGACTGCTATTAGTTACAAACAGGTTTACTCTTACACTGTGCTATATCTAGGTTTACGTTAGACTACCATTAACCACGATTAGATTTATTATTACTGTGGGCTATAAATAAGAATTGCTATCAAAGATTACAACTATATTTCAGATCAGATTAGTACTATCTTTTATCTACATCTAGGTTCCATTTACTATTCGCTATAACCAGGATTCAATAACTTTAAAAAAAAAGATGGTATACAATTACCATTGTCAATAGCTATATTTCCATTTACTACCGTCTGCAACTAGGTTTCCGTTTACTGTTGTCTACAACTAGGTTTCCGTTTACTGTTATCTACAATAGGTTTCTATTTACTATTGTCTGCAACTAGGTTTCCATTTATGTTGTCTACATCTAGGTTTCCATTTACTACTGTTTACAACTAGGTTTCCGTTTACTGTTGTCTACGACTAGGTTTTCCTACAATAGGTTTCTATTTACTATTGTCTGCAACTAGGTCTCCATTTATGTCGTCTACGTCTGGGTTTCCATTTACTATTGGCATCTAGGTTTCCATCTACTATTGTCTACATCTAGGTTTCCATTTACTGTTGTCTACGTCTAGATTTCCATTTTCTATTGTTTACAACTAGGTTTACCATTAACTGTTGTTTACAACCAGGTTTCCATTAACTATTGTTCACAGCTAGGTTTCCATTAATTCTTCTCTTCAACAAGGTTTCCATTACTTGTTGTCTACAATAAGTCTCCACTTACTTCTGCCCACAACTAGGTTTCCATTTATTATTGTCTACAGCTAGGTTTCCATTAACTATTGTCTGCATCTAGGTTTCCATCTAGTATTGTTCACAACTAGGTTTCATTAATTGTTGTGAACAACTAGTTTCCATTAACTGTTGTCTACAACTAGGTTTCTATTTACTTTTGTCTACTTTTAGGTTTCTATTTACTTTTGTCTACTTTTAGGTTTCCATTTACTATTGTCTACAACTAGGTTTCCATTTACTATTGTCTACAACTAGGTTTCCATTTACTATTACTTACAACTAGGTTTCCGTTGGCTGTTGTCTACAAATAGGTTTCCATTTACTATTGTCTACAACTAGGTTTCCATTAACTGATGTTTACATCTAGATTTCTATTTACTATTGTCAACAACTTAGTTTCCATTTACTATTGTCTGCAACAGGTGTCCAGTTACTATTGTCTACAACAAGGTGTTAATTTACTATTGTCTACAACTAGGTTTCCATTTACTATTGTCTACAAGAGGTGTCCATTTACTATTGTCTACAATTAGTTTTCCATTTAGTATTGTCTGCAAGATGTGTCCATTTAATATTGTCTACAACAGGTGTCCATTTACTATTGCCTACAAGTAGGTTTCTGTTTACTATTGTCTACATCTAGGTTTCCATTTACTACTGTCTGCAACAGGGTTTTTCATTTACTGTTGTCTACAACTAGGTTTCCATTCACTATTGTCTATAACTAGGTTTCCATTTACGATTGTCTGCAACTAGTTTTCCATTTACAACTGTGTAGAACTAGGTTTCCCATTTACTGTTGTCTACAAGTAGTTTTCCATTTACTATTGTCTACAACTAGGTTCCATTTATTATTGTCTACAACTAGGTTTCTATCTACTGTTGCCTACAATTGGTTTCCGTTTATTATTGTCTACTACTAGGTTTTCATTTCCTATTGTTCACTACTAGGTTTCCATTTACTATTGTCTACTACTAGGTTTCCATTTACTATTGTCTACAACTAGGTTTCCATTAACCGTTGTTTACAACTAAGTTTTTCATTAACTCCTATCTACAACTAGGTTTCCATTAATTGTTGTCTACAACTAGGTTTCCATGATTATCTACAACTAGGCTTCAATGAACTGTTGTTTACAACTAGGTTTCCATTAATTGTTGTCAACAACTAGGTTTCCATCTACTACTGTCTACAACTTGGTTTCCATGAACTGGTTGTCTACAGCTAGGTGTCCATTTACTATTGTCGACATCCAGATTTCCATTTGCTCTTATCATCTAAAACCAGATTTTCATTTGCTGCCGTCTGCGACTATGCTTCCATTTACCATCGGTAAAAGAGATTTGTGTTTACTGCTGCCAACCGCCCAATTTACTCTGACTATTGTCTGTACTAGATTTGCATTCACTATTCGCGACAACATCTTGTTTGCATGTACTGTTGCCCACAACATGTGTCTACAGTCACCATTTTTACCGCCGGTTGGCGAGCTGATGACACAGCTTGCTGTAGGGGTGGGAATGAGGGAATGGAGAGGAGGAGAGGGGGGCGGGGGCGGGACATATCTTGCAGAATCTTTAATTCAGTCATGTGTTACGTATTGTCGGCGCAATATCTAGCGGCTGTCTGCCTCTGCCTCTCTCTTGGTCTGTTTGTGGAGCGCGCGCGCGCGCGCGCGCGCGCGCGTATGTGTGTGTGTGTGGTGTGCGTGTGCGTGCGTGCGTGTGTGCGTGTGTGTGTGTGTGTGTGTGTGTGTGTGTGTGTGTGTGTGTGTGTGCGCGCGCGTGCATGCGTGCACGCGCGCACGCGCGCGCGTGTGTGTTGTGTGTGTGTGTGTGTGCGCTCGTACGCGCGCGCGCGCGCGCGTGTGTATAGGTGTGTGTGTGCGTGCGTGTGTATATATATGTATGCGTGTGATTGTGCGCGCGCGCACATGAAGATGTACATGTGTGCATTCGAGAGTGCGTGCTTTTCTCTGGTTGTGTCATTGTGTATTTGTCTGTCTGTGTCTGTCTGTCTGTCTGTCTGTCTGCCTGCCTGCCTGTCTGTCTGTCTTCCAGCCTGTCTGTCATTCTTTGCGGTCATCTCACGAGCCATTGATTTTTTATGGAGTGTTTATGTCTCAGCTGTCTACCGCGGGGACTTCTAACGTTTACACATGGAGGTAGGAGGGAGGGACGTAGGCCGGGGATGGGGTGGAGGTGGGTGGTGGTGGTGTTGGTGGTGGGGATATTTGGTGGTGGTAGGGGTTGGGGGGAAAGGCGGAGGGGGTTACGCTTCACTTACCGTCTTCGGATTTCAAGGACAAGCAGTCCTGGACGTTTTTGCTGGGTGGTGGTGGTGGTGGAGGTGGGCGGTCGGGGATGGGGAAAGGGGGGAAGAGGGTGTCTGTCTGGGGCGAAGGTTTGTGTGTGTGTGTGTGTGTGTGTGTGTGTGTGTGTGTGTGTGTGTGTGTGTGTGTGTGAACGAATTTAGAAAGGCGAGATAGGGCAGCGGTGGTGGAGCGGTCTGGTGGGAGGTTGGTGGATGAAGAATAGGGGGGGGGAGGGGGGGGGGGGGGGGGGGGGGCGTGTGAAGGGTGGAGGTGGGGGTGAGGTGCGAGGAGTGAGAGAGACGGAGGGAGAGGAAATTTTAGAGGAGATATCGTATTTCAAAGAAAGGGTAGACAGCTCACAGGGAACAGATTGGGTACAGATGGTAAGGTATTTCCTCAACGTGCCTTTCAGATGGCAAAGACAGATTTCGGAGAAGGAAAGAAGAAAAAGAAGGAGCAGGAGGAGGAAGACGAGAAAGAGAAGAAGGAGGGGGAAGAAGAGGAAGAGATGGAGTTGAAGAAAAAGAAGACGAAGAAGAAGA
>JADBJO010004916.1:90000-97500 GCA_016801955.1 Conus betulinus
TTCCTTCACTCTCTTGCCTCAATAGCTTTGTGCGATTGTCTGGACCTGGGAATAAACAATCTGCGAAGTTTTTGAAAACAAAGCAAAACTACAGAGTAACCCATACAGCAAAGCACACAATACAGAAGACTTAACAAACAAATGAATTGTTGACAACTGCTTTTTGCAGACGTTACAAACAAAACACGTCAAAAGTTAACAAAACAAAAGAAAAAAAAAAGCTTTTATCGCAGTCAGCATAAGCAAACATCATCTGTCTTTGTGTTTGTCTGTCTGTCTGTCTCAGTCAGTCTCTGTCTCTTGTCTACTAACGGCATGAGAAACTCTGCAGACAATGTTCTCAATAATCATGGGAAATTTTGTTAAATAGGTGTACAACCCTTGCATTGTGGATTTTAGACGGCACATATAATGAGGATGCTGATGGTATTTATACGTACATATCAGAGACAGGATGTAGTGTTACTGATTGCTTTCTTCTGTCCAAGGAACCGTTTTTCACCATTGTGTCTTCATGCGAAATGGTGATTTCAGAGAGAATAGAATCAGATCATTTGCCTATCGAATTACATTTCAGATTTTCAGAAAGAAAAAATGGATTGCAAGTATAACCCACGGAAGGGAACCAGTGCATTGAAAGTTTGTGTGGAGCAAGTATCTAGAATCAGTCTATAACTCATTAAATGATCTCAGGTGAAACACTGTCCGTACTTGATCGTGCCACAAATTTGATGGATCATTACTTCAACGGTGCTTTGCATATGTTTAATGACTGGATTAAAGAGCAAGCTAGTTCTATGAAGAAGATAATTAATCTGATGACAAAGTATAAAGATAGTGACTGGTGTGATAAAGAATATAGGCTAAGTAAACTATCTGACAAAGTATGAAAATAGTGACTGGTGTGATAAAGAATATAGGCTAGGTAAACTTAAGGCAAAAAGGTTGCTTTTATTTGTAGAGAAACCGAGAAGAAAAGAAGCCAGCGATGCCTACCGCTTGGCAAGAAGAGAAGATAAACTCTGATAAAAAAGAAAAGAAAAACAGTATAAACAATATGTTATTAGTTAGGCTTATTTCATCAGTAAGCAGTCAGAGAAAATTTTTGGAAACTGCATAAAATATCATTTGAAGGAAGTTAGTTCCATAAACCGTCAGATATCAAGAAAAGAAATTTTGCTTGCCGTTAATCAGTTAAAGAACGTGAAAGCTGCTGAACCAGATGAAATTATTGGTGAGCTGTTGAAGTATGGTGTGGACCGAGTCGTTGATTTTTTGTAAAGCTTTTTCATACGTTATTTGATAAAGGCGTGTTCCCAGAAAACTGGACAAAAACTCCATTGTTCAACCCTTGTTTAAGAAAGGTTACATTAATGATCCAAACAATTATAGAGGCGTTTCACTATGTGATACGAGCGGTTTTAAAAAAAAATTACAGCACAATTTTTGATAGCAGATTGCAGTAATGAATAAAAGAACATAATGTGACAGGTGAACATCAAGCAGGATTTAAGAAAAAGTTATTCTACAGCCGATCATTATTATTATGTTATTATTGTTATTGGCACTGAGACAAATTCAGTTTTATTATCATCACAAATTGTATGTAACCTCCATTGATTTTGAAAAGGCCTTCGATTCTCTATGAAAGACACTTATTATGGTCCATCATATTGAAAAATGGCATCAAAGGCATGATATTTAGGTGTATTCGTAGTACATACGTATGAAAATGTCAAAGCCAGAATTGAATGCAGAATTAGTGTAGCAGATTACATTAATTGAATCCGTGGAGTAAAACAAGGAGACGCTTGCAGCCCTGTCTTATTTTCTTTATTTATTAATGAGTTAGCATTAGGTGTGATAAGGGGTGGAAGGCATGGTGCCATGTTTACGTCTGATTATTTTGAATTATTTATACTACTTCTTGCTGATGATGTGGCTTTACTCTCCGAGACTGTCACTGGCTTACAAACGCAAAATTGACTGTCTTCAACGTGCAGCTGCTGCTCTGCAGCTGAAGATCAATATGGATAAAAGCAACATAGTGGTATTCAGGAGAGGGGGGCATTTAGCTGCCAGAGAAAGGTGGACATATAACGGGATTGTTATGCCGGTTGTGAATGTTTACAAATACTTAGGAATTCATTTTTCAGCAAAGTTAAGTTTTGTTGCTACATGTCGTGATCTCAATAGCAGAACGAAAAAACGCGATATTTTTCATTTTGCAAAAGTCATTTAAGTTGAAGTGTTATTCTCACTCTTCCTGTTTAAGTTATTTTACTTACAAGTTCAACCTATTGTTCAGTATGGTGCAGATTTATGGGGAATCCATTTCGAAAAGGTGCATTTGATTGCTATTAAAAAGATTCTTAGGCGTAGAAATGCGAACGCCTAATGGCATGGGCCTTTGGGGAAACGAACCGATATCTTATTTACATAAACTCAGCTGTAAATTGCGTTAGGTTTGGGCTAAAATTGACGAGTATGGACGAATATAGACTACCCTATGAGGCCTACAGAATGCTTGTTGATTTGGGTCTGCTTGATAAGAAAAACTGTGTCTCAAATGTTCGCTGTAAACTGTTTGGATTTTTGGATTTGATATGTATGGCTGAATCAAGGTGTGGAAGGGACAAACCAGCTTCGAAAAACTTTTTAGGGAGAGGTTTAATTTGGTGCAGATGGTAAGATTGGAATTATCATATCAACAACAGTGATAGGTTTAACGTATACAGAACCTTCTGCACCGTCCCCGATGTTAAAACAAATTTGTAAGTCAATTTAGACTGACATCTAAGGTCTACTTTGATCAGATTTAGGCTTGGTATTTCCAAAATTGCAGTATATCGTAATCGTTATAGAAAACATAGTGAAGACGACTTAATATGTCCACTTTGTCAAAAAGAGAAAGTAATGAGGTGCATTTTGTTTTTTGCTGTCCTACATGAGTTAAGAGCACAATACATACCGTCGAAATATTATAAGGTACCACGTCAGTTTAAATTAATATTGCTCATGGCGTGCACACAAGAGAAAACAGTCAGAAATTTGTTGATCTATATTTACAAAGGCTTTTAAGCTACTTCTGTTCTCATTTCTTTAAATAACTGCAAAGTGTGTTATGAACGATGTCATTGTTTACAAATGCCAGAATAGACAAATGTTTGCATATATGCAACCCTTCATGACGGCAACGGCCTGATCATGATTAAAATTTGCATATCCGTATCCGTATTTGTCTCTCTGTCTCTCTCGCTGTCTCTCTGTCTGTCTGTGTCGGTCTCTCTCTCTCTCTGTCTGTCTTTGTCTGTCTGTCTGTCTGTCTGTCTGTCTCTCTCTCTCTCTCTCTCTCTCTCTCTCTCTCTCTCTCTCTCTCTCTCGTTTCACTACATGCCTCCCCTCCCGCCTGTATGTCTGTCTCTCTCGGTCGCACTCACTGCATTCGTCAGTCTGTCCTACTGTCTGCCTGTCTTTTCCGTCTGTCTGTTTGTCTGTCTGTCTCCCCCCCCCCCCCTCTCTCTCTCTTTCTTTTTCCTCTCTCTTTCACGCACACACTCACACAGATATATACATAGGTATACGTGCAGCCATAACACACATCCATAACACACACACACACACACACACACACACACACACACACACACACACACACACACACACACACACACACACACACACACACACACACACACACACAACACACACACACACATACACACACACGCACGCGTGATGCAAACACGTACGTACGCACACATCACACACGCGCATGGATGCACGCTCGCTCGCACGCACGCACTCACACAAGCATGGATGCACACTTGCTCACACACACACACACACATGCACATGCACACACACACACACACACACACACACACACACACACAACACACACACACACGCACACACACACACACACACACACACACACACACACACACACACACACACCACGCACACACACCACACACACACACACGCGCACACACACACACACACACACACACACACACACACACACACACACACACACACACACACACACACACACACACAGAGAGAGAGAGAGAGAGAGAGAGAGAGAGAGAGAGAGAGAGAGAGAGAGAGAGAGAAAATCAAAGAAACACTCAAATAGTTTGACCCTAATTAAAGCATACAAACTGAAGCATATCTCTCTCTCTCTCTCTCTCTCTCTCTCTCTCTCTCTCTCTCTCTCTCTCTCTTCTCTCTCTCCACCCTTTTGTTTCTGTCTCTGACCTTCCTTCTCCCCATTCCTCCGCTCTCCAACCTTCATCGCCTCCACACACACATTGACTACCTACAGTTTACGAAGAACAAAAACAACAAGTCAACAAAATCCCTGCACAAACACTCTAGGCAACACACCAGAAATGCACACGCCAACGCCGTGTACAAGTTTTCAAGTACAGATAGAGAAGCTGAACTGGATTGTTCTCGGAAATCTTGTTTCTTTGATCTCCATAGAAGTTGGATTCTTCCCCCCCCTCCTTCACCTCTCTCTCTCTCTCTCTTCCTCCATCCGTCCTTACCTCCTATACCCTCTCCTTCTGTCTCTGTCTGTGCGTCTCTCTCTCTCTCTCTCTCTCTCTCTCTCTCTCTCTCTCTCTCTCTCTCTCTCTCTCTCTCTCTCTCTCACCTTTTCATGTGTGCGTAGATGTGCATGCATGTTGGTTTTCAGCAGATCACTTAACGAAAAACGGACAGACGGTGCTAAAAAAAAAAAAAAAAAAAAAAAAAAACAGCGTGCGGAAGTAGAGAGGTGAGAGGGTTAGGGGAGGGGCAGGTGTCAGTTTTGATAATGCTTACGTAAGATGTTGGGTGGTTCGCGTATTTCTAGACTGTGTGTGACGGTATCGATAGAAAAACCTCACAGATAAGTGACTTGATTGTGCTGGTAGAGGGATGGAGGGGTTAAATAGACAGACAGGGGAGGTAGACAGACAGATGGACAGATAGATGGAATGCCTATGCGTGCCACACCCTATATGAACAAAGCCATGCTTCCAAGGGTGGTGCAGGATTGCTCCCAGCTGGTTTGTTCAGGAGTTGAGGACGAGACTTGTCTGGGTCCTAGCCGCACCTTCGGGTGTATCTTTTTCTTGTCTGCTTTTTTTGGCCGATTCTGGGGAAAGGTCAAGTGACGGTGAGGACAGACCCAGTGACTGCAGGAAAGTCCTGTTGACAGCAGGAAAGACTGTGACCTGGGGTTCTCTTCAGAGAGCACGTAGACCTGATGGCGAAAATTTGGCCGTGTCAGGAGTTGTACTGTCATCACTGGTCAGCCGAACAGTAACGAGTGAGGCTACGAGATGCAGCCGGCAGTTGTTTTTTTTTTTTTGTTTGTTTTGTTTTGCCGGTAGGCTCTGCAGTCATGACTTATGTGCTGGTACACCCATGGGTACGCTCCCATGGAGGTAGGCTTACTGTCGTGTCACATCCAGTGACTACGATAGCATCTTCCAGGAGCAATTATGTCCCTTCACGTGTTCATGGGATGCCCTGTGCTTGCCTGTGCCCTATGTGAACACCGCGCAGGCGTCCAAGGGTGGTGCAGGATTGCTCCCAGCAGGTTTGGTCGGTCGGCAGTTGAGGACAATGCTTCTCTGGGTTCTGCCCGCACCTTCGGGTTATCCTTTTATTCAGGGAGACAGACAGATAGATAGACAGAGAGAAAGATAGACAGAGAAACAGACTGATATACTGATAGACATACAGACATATAAAGGATAAATAGAGAGAGACAAACAGACAGACAAATCGACCGAGCGATAGGCAGAGAGAGAGAGAGAGAGAGAGAGAGAGAGAGAGAGAGAGAGGAGGGAGGGAGGGAGGGGGCGGAAGAGAGGGGAGAAGAGGGGAATTGTTCTGCGAAATCTGATGTTAGTTGTAATTCCACTTTCACTGTCAGATGTATACCCCATCAGCCGCTTGTAGGGTATTTAACATGTAGGTGGGATATTTCAATTTGGGGCGTGTGGCCTACATCACCAGTGAGCCTTCATGCAGACCCTAACCATGCGGGGAGTGAGAAGGAGGAGGAGGTGAGGAGGGAGGAAGAAGGAGGAGGGGAGCGGGAGGCGCCATATGTTGGATATAAATACCAGAATAATGAGGCTGCAGATGTGAGCCAAATGTCGCCCAATAGCTGCAGCGGTGGCTTGGCGGTTTGTGCGTTTGCCCGGGGGGTAAGGTGCCCTGGGGTCGAATCCTTGAAGCGCGTCGAATCGAAGTCTGCTTAGGGCAAGTCGATCGAGATACTGATAAGCTGTAAGATGACAAGGGTGTGTTTTTATAGCGCCTTTCTATGAAAGATGTATCTGTCTGTCTGTCTGTCTATCTATCTATCTATCTGTATCTATCTATCTATCTATCTATCTATCTATCTATCTATCTATCTATCTACCTATCTACTACCTGTCTATGGTCTCCTGCGTTTTAGCTTGAAAAGGGTTTTGAATAAACCGAAAAATTGAAATTTACACAGTGTTGGTTGATTTTACTAGTCAATATCTATCTGTCTGTCTACCTGTTTGTCTGTCTATCTATCTATCTATCTCTGTTTTATATATCTATCTGATAATAACAATAGTAAGATAATAATAGTAATGATAATGATAATATCTATCTGATAATGTTGATAACAACAACAATAGTAATAATAACACTCATAATAATAGCAATGTTAGGAAGAAGAAGAGAATGAATGAACGAAGCAATGAATGAATGACGAAACGAACGAACGAACGAGCGAGCGAGCGAGCGAGCGAGCGAGCGAACGGACGAACGAACCAGTGGTATGCATAGAGCGCAATGTCTTGCATCAGAACTTAATATACTGTTAGTTCAACTTTCACGTTCCCCAGATAAACCACATGATCAGAGCCACTTCCTCACACCTCCCCCCTCCCCCAGACCGCCCACCCCATAGCAACGCGCACAGTTCCCCTCCCCCCCCCCCCTCCCCCCATTCCCACACCACGCACACAGCATACAGCACAGATCAGAGGAGGAATGCTAGACGAAACAGTTGAGAAAAAAAACCCCTGGATATCATACTATTTGTTTTTAATTCAATTCAGGCAAAGATGCAGAGCCTAGACGGAAGAGAGTTCCAGACATATGGAGCAGAGAAACTAAAACTGCATTCACTTGGTGTCTCCCCAGCTTTTCAATGGAAGCTCGAAGAGTACGGGAAGAATGACATATGCCAGGCGGGGCGGACAAACATGGCGGAAGTGACTTGTCAAATTGGCGGAAAGCGAGAACTGCAATCTTGTATTGGCACCTTGATTTAATAGGGAGCCAGTGGGAGTTCTTTTGTTGGCGGTGTTATGTGTAATCGCTTTTTTCCCCAACACTGTGTTTATCGCAAATTTTCGGTTTATTCAATACCTTTGAAGCTAAAAGCTAAAACGCAGAAAGATCATATCTATCTATCTATCTATCTATCTATCTATCTATCTATCTATC
>JADBJO010004916.1:102500-115000 GCA_016801955.1 Conus betulinus
CCCTCCACTCATTCTTTCCTTCGATTTGCAATTTCTTTTTTTTTCTTTTTTTTTTTCAAATTGATCCCTCTGTCTTTCTCGATGTCTTTTCCCTTTGCCACTTTAATTCTTTTTTCCGTTTTTTTTTTCTCCCTCCACTCCTTTCCTTCGATTTGTAATTTTTTTTTTTTTTTTTTTCAAATTGATCCCTCTGTCTTTTCTCGATGTCTTTTTCCTTTGCTACTTTAATTTTTTTTTTTTCCGTTTTCTTTCCTTCTTCTTTTTTGCCTTCCTTTCTTTTCCTTCTGTTTCCTTTCTTTTGTTTCCTTCTTCTTCTTTTCTTTCCTTTCTTTCTTTTACAGTTAACCGTAGGTGTAGATTCACTGCAGTTAACAGTGAGCTAATATATGTGCTGTGTAAACACAGGAAGCGGGGATCTTTACTTGTATTCGGGTTATCAACGAAACTGGCCCACGCTTCCATTGGCACTCGAAGCAGTCTGACACGAGTTATAACAATGGGTCACTGTTTCACCTTTAGCTTTCGTTCTTTTCTTCTTTTGTTTTTCATCTTCATTTCCCCCTTTCGTTCTTTTTTCTTTCTTTTGAAAAAAAATTGCTTTTGATTCTGGTGTTTGTTGCTTGTTTCTTTTCTATTCTTTTTCGTGTTTTTTTTTCTCGTCTTAACTGCATTCATTCATTCATTCATTCATTCATTCATTCATTCATTCATTCATTCATTCATTCATTCATTCATTCATTCGTTCGTTCGTTCGTTTATCCATATATTCATTCATTCATTCATTCATGTATTTTTTCTCTTAACAATAATTTCTGGTTATGTTCTAAGTTCTCTGTCGTGCATAATTTCATTTACATCAGTCGTTCGCTGTGTACGTTCGTTCGTTCGTTCGTTTATTTATTCTTCATTCGTTTAATTCTTTCTTTGTTTTTCGTCCGTAAACCTATAAGTTCTCACAATGAACATGAGACCAGACCAGGATAAGAAAACGAACGAGTTAACTCTCTACTGATAATCAGAGAGAATGGTCTCCTATGATGGCACCAGCCACTGAACTCCAGTGAGGGGCACAATCGAACAGAACTTACTTAGCAGAACTGCAGTTACACTCCCCGTCCATTCAGCCTGTGCGGTTTGAATGGCGTACGGTCGTGTGCATTATCTCCCTAGGCTTTGTGACTTAGTCTCTTTCTCGCTGTTTTCGTGACTGTGTCTCTGACTCTGTGTGTGTGTGTGTGTGTGTGTGTGTGTGTGAAACGAAAATGCCAGCCTCATTTTGTAAAGGTCAACCACCACCATCACCACCCTCTCTCTCTCTCTCTTCTCTCTCTCTCTCTCTCTCTCTCTCTCTCTCTCTCTCTCTCTCTCTCTCTCTCTCTCTCTCTCTCTCTCTCTCTCTCTGTGACTGTCCATCTGTCTGTCTGTCTGTCTGTCTCTCTTGGTTCGAGTAAAGTTTGTCAAAGTAGTGAATCTGATCTCTCTCTCTCTCTCTCTCTCTCTCTCTCTCTCTCTCTCTCTCTCTCTCACACACACACACACACACACACACACACACACACACATGCACACACACACACACACACGCGCGCGCGCGCGCACGCGCTAACACGCACGCACTCATGTTCGTAAAAATGCAAGAATGCACACGCACATTTTTTTTTCGCCCCCCCCCCTCCCCCCTACAGCCGTCTGCTGATCGCTCAGCGTGTTTGAGCCAAACGCCATGCCATTGTTAACCAGGAAACATGTTCCGACTCTGTTCTCTGTTCTGTTTGAATTTTTACTCCGTGCTGTGACATGACTTGTTGCCTAACTCAGTTCAGAGCCAGAGTCGGGATGTTCTATACCAGGGCCCTAAAATTGTCTATGTCCAAGTTGTCCTTTTTCACAGCAACTGACGTTGGTCCGTTTCTTCTCTTGGTGATATATGGATCATCAGCACTGACCCTCTCACTTTTCCTTTTTATGATGTTGAATGGACCGCTGGTCAATACGATGCCGTGTAAGCTCTCCTCTCTTGACTCATCACTCTCCAATAGTCATGATGTAAACACGTTTCCTCAACGTGTGGGTACCACTAACCTTCTTATCATTTTTCTTGTTGGATTTGCAATTCAGATGTTGCTGCAACTTGCAGGTGACGTCCACCCAAACCCAGGTCCGACTGATGATATTTCAAATGGACTGTCTATCATCCACTTGAATGTACATAGCTTAAGCAAAAAAATTCCTCTAATACAGTGTGAGTTAAGTTGTTTTGATGTGGTAACCATGTCTGAAACATGGCTTTCAGACAATATTTCTAATGACGACATACTAATTCCCGGTTTCCAACCCCCAGTCAGGAGAGAGAGACAGAGTAGGCGATCCACACGGAGGTGTTGCTGTGTACGTAAAAGATCATTTAGTTTGCAAACCTAGACCCGACCTGAGTGTGCCATTTCTGGAGGCTGTGTGGATTGAGACAAAACTAGGACAAAACACACTGCTGATAGGAACATTCTACAGACCACCCTCTGCTAATGTAGCTTACTGGGACTTAATTGATCAGGCAGTACAGTTAGCTGGAAATACTCCTTACAAATTTATTATTCTTGGTGATTTCAACGCAGATTGTACAGTTCAACCACCACCGCATCTCCAAAATTTTATGTTAACGAATAATTTATTTCAGATAGTTAATAAAACCAACTCGTATTACTGAAAATTCGTCCACCACATTGATTTTAATACTTACGCCATGTCCAGACCTCATTCAAGGTTCAGACGTACTGTCACCTGTCTGTAGTGATCATTGCTCCGTATGTTGTCTTGAAAAAACCACCGCAGATTTAACACCTCCTACAAACGTACAGTGTTTAATTATGCTAAGCTAAATGCTCAGAAACTAATTGCAGAATTATCTAATACTGACTGGGACTCCATTTTAACCTTGGAATCTATTGATGATGCTGCCGAGAAGTTTTCTGATCTGCTTGTGTATGTTGCAAAAAACTATGTATGCCAGTCAAAGAGGTTACAATTGATGAACGCGATGCGCCATGGATTACGACTGAAATTAAAAAAAAATGATCAAAAGAAAAAATAGTATCCATAAATTGGCTAAATCATTAAATTCTGACTGGGGGCTTGGGCTTTCTTTCGTCGTACTCGAAATGAGCTACACACATATTATTAGACTGAGGAAGGCAGAGTATGTATTAGAATTAGATAACAGAATCTCCTCTCCAAATTGCTTTGGTACCAAGGACTGGTGGAAACTAGTTAAAACATTCATTCGTAACAAAGGCATGCCAGGACGAAATCCCTCCTATCGAAGAAGATAACGATTTGATCTATTACACTCCAAAAGATAAGGCTACTGCCCTTAATAAATACTTTGCCGCGCAATGTTCGGTCGACAACGATGATGAAGATATACCTAGGATAAATGAATATTGCGGTTTGATTAGTCAGTTAGTTATTACTAAAGGTGTTGTTCTAGAAATTCTGAAAGGTCTTGATAGTAGAAAAGCTGTCGGACCAGACTTGGTACACAATAGAATTTTAATTGCTGCTGCGGACGTCATTTGTGAACCATTAGCATATCTGTTTTAATCGCTCATTAACAGAAGGCAAATTTCCCTTAATATGGAAACTGGCTCATGTAACCCCCATATTTAAAAAAGGAGACAACATAAATGCGACAACTACCGTCCTATTTCATTATTGAGCTGTATCGGTAAAATCTTAGAAAAATGTGTTCAGCAACATGTGTTTAAACATCTTTTAGGCAATAATCTTTTATCAGATGCCCAGTCGGGGTTCATTCCCAAAGACTCAACTGTTTTTCACTTTTTTTGTGTATATGATGATGATTTTTGCAAATTTCTTGACTCAAAAACAACCGCACAGGTGATTTTTTTTGACGTATCTAAGGCCTTTGATAAGGTATGGCACCGTGGATTACTATATAAACTTTCTCTGCCTTGGGTGTTAGAGGACAGTTGCTTGATTGGTTTGCTGACTATTTGACAAATCGTACACAGGCAGTAGTTTTAAAGGGAAGTAAATCGCCGTACCTCCCGATATCGCTGGCGTCCCCCAAGGTTCTATTCTTGGACCAATGTTATTTCTTATTTATATAAATGATATTGTTCACGACATTGGATCTGTGGTAAAGTTATTTGCTGATGATACCAGTATATATTTAGGTCTTGAAAATACTCATCTTAGAACAGAAATCTTAAACTCAGATCTTGAAAAAAAATCAATACTTGGGCTCTCAAATGGAAAATAACATTTAACCAGTCTAAACTGAATTATTGACAATTTCTAACCATGCGGAGCCACAAATTGAACCTCTGAGGTTTAATAACGTGACATTACATGATACAGAATTCCACAAACCCTAGGAGTTATCATTCAAATAATTGTAAATGGGATCGCCACATCAAATCCATGTTGTCAAAATGTCGTGTTCTTGTTGCCTGCCTCGTTCATTTAAATACCGTCTTAGTCGGAAATCACTCGAAATAATGTACAAGTCGTTTATTTTGCCCCACTTCGATTTTTCGGATGTCGTCGTGGGATAATTGTACAAACAAACAGGCTGAAGATTTAGAAAATGTGCATCTGGATGCGATTAGAACTATAGTCGGCTCGGTCCGAGGGACTAGCCACCAAAAATTATACAAGGAATCCGGTTTTACATCATTAAAAGAGAGACGACGACGTCATAAAATCATTCTGTACTACAAAATTGTCAACGGTATTGTTCCTGTTTACCTGTCTAACCGACTTCCCCATCTTATATCCTCTGTCAACCCTTATCACCTCAGGCGCCCCCTGGAGAGGCAGATGCCAAAGTGTAGATTAGATATATACAAATCTTCCTTCTTTCCTTCATCTACTGCTGCTCTTTGGAATGACCTCCCTGACAATATTAAAGTATCTAATTCTCTCAGTTTTCTCAAGCGTTTCCTCAGCAGTACCGATAGTATCGTGCCTAGATGTTACTACTTATCCGATAGGACGTCAGAAATAATTTTGTGTAAGTTGAGATTAGAAATGAGTGACTTAAACAACGATCTTTCAAACGGCATCTTAGAAACAACCCTTCCTGTGACTGTGGCACGGCAGTTGAGGATGCAGCCCATTTCTTAATTAATTGTCCACTCCATCTACAGCCCGTGCTCTGACAATAGGAACTTTACATGACACAGTTAAACACGACATCTCAACATTATTGACTGGTAACCTTGACCTGGATGTGGACACAATACAGAGATATTTACTACGGTTGGAAATTTTGTTAAACTTTCTAACAGATTTGCACTATACTAAATTTATTCGGCTTACCACATTTACCTTCCCCGGTCTTCTACCTGGTATGGAATACTATTGATCGAAGTGGCATGGCGTGGTTCGGGCATGGTGGGTTATTTCATTTATTGTGCTGTAGTTTGAGTGTACTTTTGTGTGTTAAACGTTTTTGTTTGTTCGCTTGTCCTTGTTGTGTTTTGTTTTTGTTTGTGTCTGTTGATTTTCCTCCTTTCCAATTCCATTTTGATAACTTTCCGACGCAGCCACTCGCATGTATATTTTCTTTGTAAGAGTACGTTTTATAAGCCTATGCTTGTTGTACTCCATGATTTGATGAATTTTGCTGCAAAATGGTTCTTGAACAAATAAAGAGACGGTTGGTCCTGATAAGGATGTAAACAACATGCACGCAACTTTTCCTGTGTCTTTCATGCTCTGGAATGCCGATGGCCTGCAGTCCACACTTTCTGACTCTAACTTTCTTTCACTTGTTCATCTGATTTTGTCTGTGAGTGAAAACTTTTGTTGTTCAGGATGTGAATGATATTTTCCCCGACCACTGTGCGTTCTGTCAGTTTGCCACAAGATGACCGGGTCCGATGAGGCCCTCGGGTGGTATCGTCTGTTTCATCAGGGAAAATTCCCCCGAAGTCGGAGTGTGGCTGCCCATGTGGCGAGGTAATTTAAAAACGGTCACACACGTAATGTTCTTATCCGCAGCTGATGCATTTTTACCATAGTGTTCAAGTACTTCAGCTGTTTGGATGATCCCTGGAGTCTTTTAGCCAGGGTACGACGACGACGACGACGACGACAACAACAACAACAACAACATCTGGAAAAATATCTGCCCATACATTCGTCAATTTAGGGGTTGACATTGGAATTCTTTTTTTTGCTTTTTGTAACTGATAAACATTTATTTGGTACTTTAAAGACATTTTGTGTGTATGTGTGTTTATGTTCCCCCAAAGGGCTCTAGATATTACGTTTTACAGATGATGATCCTCATGGCATACAAAAATTAGAAAACTATTTGGTTGATCAAGCACTTTCGGCACACGACTATTATGTTCTTTTATCTTGTGATCTAAATAACAGAACCTCTAATGTCTCGCAGAACTTTTGAAAACGAGTTTGAATTTAGCTATTTGTATAAAGTCAAACTCTCAATGTTCGTAGACAGTCTTAACGCAATTCAGTGAATGAATATGGCAAATCACTGTTAAACATGTGCGCTGCTTCAAATTTGTGTATTTTAATCAGCTTGTGTCATGGTGACTTTGAAGGCTGCTGGACATATCATTGTGATCTCGGAATCAGTGTCATTTGTGTGTAATGGTCTGTATGCCATTTCTTGTGACTGTTGTTATTTAAAGGTTCTACACAATATTGAATCAAATTGTGTACTTTGGTTTTCTCTACTTTCCGAAAAAAAAAATTCTATAAAACGGATGTGGTTAATGAGCGTGCTGCAGTTAAAAAATTTGTGTGGGACCAAAACAGAGCTGAAAAGTTTCGGGAAAAATTGGCAGAAGAGAACACTGTTGAAAACCTGAACGATGCCTTTTGTTTCATTGATGTGGACATCAATTTGACCCGAGGTGAGTTTAATGTTTTATGAGGGAGGTTGCTGAATGTATATATATATATATATATATATATATATATATATATATATATATATATATATATATATATATAAGAATGTGACTAAAGTATGTGACTGCAAAAAAAAAAAAAAAAAAAAAAATCAGGACTGGTTCGACGAAGAATTAAGTCTGTAGGTAGACAGGTTCGGAAAGCATTAAGAAAATGTTTTGTTCTTTGAAGGATGATGACCGCTTTACATATTGTACTCTCTAAGAAGAAAATAGAGATTTTTTTGAACAAGAAAAGAAAGTTTGAGCACAAGCTGTGCACCAATTGCTGGCTAGCACTGGTAATCAGCAAACCTTTTGGAATGTTGTACATAATACTTCTCTTATGACGACATTTGTGAATAATCAGATATTTGTTTATCAGTGGATTATACATTAAAAAAAACTTGCTTGAAAAGGATTATGGTTCTGTAAACGATGAACTTTCAGTTTTGAAAGCAGATGATGATGATGATGATGATGATGATGATGATGATGATGATGAATGTTTTTAACAGACTTAATTCTGAAGGATGGAATGTTCTTTGCTATTGAAACATAAAATCTAAGAAAGCTACTGGCCCTGATGGAATAATTAATGATATATTGAAATATTCTGTTCAAGAAATCAATCAACATCTTACATGAGGCGACATTCTCCTTTGGCCGTAAGGTTAATTTATACAAAAGTGATAATATAGTGTTGAGAAAAGTTGGTGGTTTAAGTGCCAGAGAAAATGGCATTTAAAACATATTGTGAATATGGCTGTTGTCAAATGTCTATAGATATTTGAAATTTATCTGTCAACTATACTGAGTTTCAATGGTGCATACAATGATCTTGCCAGTAAAGCCAAACGTGCAGTTATTTACACATTGAGAAAATTAAATACAGTGATGTAATTTCGGTAGAACAAATCTGCAAATTGTTTGATGTTCAGATACAGCCCATACCTTTGTATGGTTCTGAAATATGTGGACGAGATAAAGTAGCTGTACACTGCGAGTAAGCGTTTTTGTTTGCTCCAAAGAAATTGCTGGGTGTAAGCAAGCGGACTCTTAATGATCTTGCGTATGGTAATTTAAAAAGATAATTCTCTATATATCAGTGATGTTTTTAGTTGTGTTGCACACAGGTTACCCAGGAAAGCTTTATATATGTTATGCATTTAGACATGAGGGGATCGAGCACGTGGGTATCAAATGTTCGCATTTTTTTGTCTTTTTGAATTTGTGGTTGAATCAAGATGCGGAAGAAGTTGAAAGCTTTTAAAAGGCTTTGTAAGTTTTCAAACAAAGACTTACGGACTGTAGACGGCAGGAATGGCACAATCATATTCAGAATAGCGACAGATTTAAATTGTATCGCCCGTTTGGTCATAATTCTCATCGTGTGCAAACTTGTTTGTTAACTGATATGGATAGACATTTGAAAATTTATAATGACCAAGGTTTAGAAAGGGTGGGGGTTAGTTTCCGCCGAGGACATTGACGAACAAAGTACACAAGACACGATGCATTTCGACCTCTTGGGTCTTCTTCAAGAAGACCCAAGAAGACCCAAGAGGTCGAAATGCATCGTGTCTTGTGTACTTTGCTCGTCAATGTCCTCGGCGGAAACTAACCCCCACCCTTTCATTAAACTTTGCTTCGTTCTCCGCCATCAGTCGCTCCATTTTGAAATCTTATAATGACCAAGTTTAACTTAGGGATATCAGATTCAGCAGTGCATTATTTTCGTCACAGAAATACATAATCTCAGTTGCTGTGTCCGCTGTGTACAGTAACTGAAGGTGAACTGCACTTCGTTTCATGCTGTCCTGTTTTGTTTCACCACAGAAAAGAATGGATAGCAGATACATTCTACCGAAGCCCTAATGCTTTCAAATTGGGCCTTTTGATGCCTTTGCATCGTAATCGTGTCATAAAACTGTTTTGATATATTTATACAAAGCCTTTCAGATGAGAGACTACGCAATGTCGTAATACTTTTGTGTTTGTCTGGTTGTGGTTACTGCAATGTGGATTAGTTATCTCAATGCACACACCCTACGTTAAGGGGCGCTGCCTTTTTATGAGTAAACAGGTGTTTCTCTCTCTCTCTCTCTCTCTCTCTCTCTCTCTCTCTCTCTCTCTCTCTCTCTCTCTTTCCGTAGCTCCTATTCAAGCATTCAACAAAATCTGACATGGTGACACACTGGCCACTATCGTCTGTTAATGAGAGAGCATGTGTTAAACACAGCAGATATACCGTCAGAGCTTTTGAACTTCCCTCAGTGAGACTTTGTGGACAGGTTCACGATATGATAGAGATGCAGATATAGCAGAGAAAGAGCTGGGCATGTGTTGTGAAAATAATTCTATCAGAGATTTGTTTTGGAATGTTTGGCTGTCCCCACAAGTAAGGCACGAACAGAATCATATTAGCATTTAACTACAGACTCAGAAGTAAGGCACGAACAGAATCATATTAGCATCTAACTACAGACTAATGCCACGTTATGCTCAGAATAGGCCGGCACTCTAATGTTGGATTTAAGAAAAAGCACGGATACTAAGTGATAGTTTTACTCGTTTAAAAAACATTTTTAAAAAGAAAAATACAGGACAGATAAACCAAAGGGCAGAGAATAAAATTTGTGCATTTTAGACCGAAGACTTAAAATCAAATCAGCTTTATTACCACAGAAGAGAAATTACGATGTGGTGGCACACATATCCATCATAAAACAATAACCCAATTATCAGAAGCAAAAAATGTGTATGCGAAATCAACAGTTTTATTAAAAGCAGACAAATGTAAGAAGAGTATACACACGGTTTTAACTGAAACAGTAGACAATTTTATATTGGGATGATAATGAAAGCGAATTTTTTTTGTCGCCACACCGTAGCATACGTATGCATGCTACAGATAACGAGAAGAATTTTCTTTACAGCTGTAGGAGATAAGAGAACATCACGTTGAGTTTTCAAGCTAGACATGGCTGAACACCAGTACATAAGGGGGGTTCTGTCATCAGATGATGAATTCATTACACACTCTGCTGCAAAATTTATTACACATGCATGCGACACGAGACACACAGAGACAATGTTTGGGTTATTGTCGGCAGTCTCGTTTAAACAAAAGGAAGACAGCGTTTATTACACGTGTTTTGGATGGTTGAGTTGTTTTTATTCTTACAACTTTTTTTTTTTTTTTTTGGGGGGGGGGGGGGGGGGGGGGGGGGGGGGGGGGGGAGGAGGGGGGGGGGGGGGGGAGGGGAGTCTTAACTCCTGAAATTATTGTAGCGCATAGAATTTGTCATTTGTCTTTCAGTTATTCTGATTTTAGGTTCGTTTTTTTCCTTCCCGTTTTCTTTTTTTCTTTTTTTAAAATCTTTGTTCTCGCTTACAAATGGATAATTCAGAATGTGTCACATTATACATCGCGCAGATGATTCCTAAACGTGATATTTTTTTTGTCATCCAATACCAGTTTGCTAAATTCAAAATATATTTTTTTGAAGTTCTCATCTCTCTCTCTCTCTCTCTCTCTCTCTCTCTCTCTCTCTCTGAGTTTCTCTGACCATGAGTTTCGTGACCATGACATGAGAAACGTGGGCGCTGCAACATGTGTGTGTGCGTGCGTGTGCGCGCGAGCGCGAGCGCGCACGTGTGAATGCGTGCGTGCATGCGTGCGTGCGTGCGTGAGTCCGTGCGTGTGTGTGCGTGTGTGTGTGTGTGTGTGTGTGTGTGTTGCTTTTATCTCGCTGAAACCTGACAGAACTACACGTCACTTTTAGTGCGCAGTTCAGGTTCGTTCATTTTGTTCCTGCTGCACACAGGGAAGATAGAGCGTGAAAGAGACAGCCGAAGAGGTGAACCGGGCTCTAAGTAACTTCCGCTCGCAAGGCAGTATATCAGCCAGTGGCGTAGTCTGTACAATGCCTTGATAGAGACATTTAACAAAAAAACCGCAGACAAAAATAGAATAAAATGAAATAAACTGAACTGAAACAAAATGAAATGAAATACAGTACAGCAAAATGAAATAAAATGAAACAAACATAAACACAAAAAAAAACAAACGACGAGCAAATAAGGACGAAATACAGAGCAATATGCGCTTCTGATTCAGTTTTTCTTCCGTGTAAAACCCATTTCATTTTTCGATACATGCATTAAAGGGTTAAAGGTCAGACAGGAAATCTGTTCTAATCATGTGCAGCAATATTTGTTCCTTCGATCGTTTATTTATTTCTTTTCGATGTGCCGTTACTGATAACATCACATGACTGACTGATGTGAATTTTCGTTATTCGTGCTCTCGGGCTGACTAATGAACTGCGAATGAAGGAGAGAAACAACTGCTTTTGAACAAAGACATGGAGGGAAGAAGGGCGGTATCTCGCCTCTTTTTCCCCGATGTTCCCCTTTGTCGGTGTCTGTTCGCTCGCGCAGAAGGCTAACCACTTCCGTGCAGAGACGTGTTCAGATGGCTGGGATGCACTTTCAGGTGACCATCTTTGCTAACTTTTTGTCGTTCACTATTCCGCGAGGGCGGCCTACTGTCTGCGCGTAGTCTTTGTCCACGCGCGAATCACTGTGTGTGTGTGTGTGTTTGCTTAAAACTCGAAAGTCTGGCTCTTTCGGGAGTAAAGTGCTGTGATCAGACCGGCAACCTGTGAACAATCACAGAGCCAATCAGTTCCACAAAAAATGGTGAATGCCTTTAAAGTGTGCAAACGAACTTGACTAACGGGAAAAGCGAAGACACTAATCCCTGTTCCCCTCTGTATCTTTGGTTTTGACAACTTATAAAAATACTGCAAAAAGTATTTTACCAGTCAGAGGACATTTCTGCGCAGTTTGCACTAACGGGGAAAAGAGTGGTAGCCTAAATAATTAAAAGAAAATGGCCTCCCTGACCTCTAGTTCGTAAAGACAATATTTGTCTGTTTCCATCGAGTGGATTCATAAACGGTGGGGAAAATCGACTAAGTCGGAGACGAAGTTTGTGTTAACTTTCTTTGCCATGTTATATTTACATCCTGCTTTTTTTTTTTTTTCACGACGGGCGAAATACGCTGTTATTAGGCCACCAGTCCTTAGGAAAGTAGCAGAATTCGGCGAATCGTGTAGCGTGATAAATATAAAAGACAAACGTGAAAAAAAAAACCAAAGTAATTCAGCAACCTAGTCTCTGATGCGGCTTTTTTTTTTCGTTTGAAACTCGTTTTAGCTTCAATACACACGATGTAAATGTTGTCCTTGTGGGCAGGAAGTAATGAAAGAAGTCGCCTTTGATGACACTGTTCATCCATTATCATTTTCCATGTGCAAGAAATAGTAATGTTCCTTGATTGGTAGACGAAGCGGTCAGTATTCTCTCTCTCTTTGAACGTCCACACCCACGGCCACCGAAGGTGAAAGTAGCAGATGCGGATTTTAGCCCAGTAAAGTTGGAGGCCAGGACCTATTGAAGTCAAGAGATTGAGAACCCCGTCCATTTCTTGCACCATTATGAAGTTGGGTATATTTTTTTAAGGCATAGAAAAAGAACATGCCGAA
>JADBJO010004916.1:120000-127500 GCA_016801955.1 Conus betulinus
CGCTCATCAGTCACCGAGCACGAGAGCGTCAGAAAGGAAAAACGTCCTTTCCACAAAAGGTTAAGAGCTGACAAGAAAATGTCAGCGTTCCTAGGTCAGAACGTACGAAGCTGCCGGTATTGTTTGTAAAGAATGATTTGGTTAGGAAAACATTTAGAGCGACTCCGATTATGATGCTGACTCGTATTGAGAAGGTGTTTTTCTGTATGCGGTAAGGTAATAAGGTAAGGTAAGGTAAGGTAAGGTAAGGTAAGGTAAGGTAAGGTAAGGTAAGGTAAGGTAAGGTAAGGTAAGGTAAGGTAGGATTGCTTATAGCCCTGCCGACCGCAAAGGGACATATTCTGAATGCGGACAGAGATGGGAAATCATGGGGGGACTGAAGGACAGGCATGATGTGATGTCTCTCCTTGGTCGTTCTGACAAAACTTGCAGCAGCTCTAGACTTACAGCTTCGGTAGTTAGGAAGTAATGGGCTAACGCCATATTCCTCACATGGATCTAGATAGGTTTGTTTGCAGGTGTCTTGCATTTTGTTTACAGGGGCCAAGATGGCACCTGAACATTACCCCTATATTTTCACAGAGGGGAACAAACTCGCGTCACGATTGCTTTCTTTAAGAGCAGAAAAAAAACCTGTCCTTCTTTTGACGAGGCATTCAAAGGCATTTGAGGAGCATTGCCAAGGGAGCGAAATCTCTCACAAAGGGCCTTAGACAGCAAGAACTTCGAGCGTGGTGGAGAAATGGGTAACTGACCGGGTAGCAATAGCGCCCTCGCCTAGCGAAGATGCTCAAATTGTGGGAAGGAGGCCGAGTTTTCAGGTAACTAATCGTCAGCTGACAGAAGGCATCTAAGGCAGTAGGACTCCTCCCGAGTTCGAACCTGCCTGATAGCGAAAGGGAGACAATTTTTTTCCCCACTAGGACCTCGGAGCATCACGTCAGTGCTAGGAGCCTCTTGCTTGTTCAGCCGGTATTGCTGTAAGGCAGTGGGCTGATGCTGTTGTCAGGCTGGCTGGAATGCGTGTCGACGGTGTCGTAGCTTTCTACAGGATAATTACTGGTGTGAAAGTGATCCCCGAGTTGGTCGGGAATTTTCAATGTCCATTTGGCGAGAAGTGGTTGTTTGCTCAGCTATTATATAGAGATGTGTGTAAATGCTGATGTGTGGATCCACTCCTTGAACCTTGTGCCAGATAGCCCAAGGAGTCACAATCATCCAGTACTGAAGCAAATTGCAGTGACTTGTTCGAGAACTGTGGTGGTGGTGGTGGTGGTGGTGGTGGTGGTGGTGGTGGTGGTGGTGGTGTGTGTGTGTGTGTGTGTGTGTGTGTGTGTGTGTGTGTGTGTGTGTGTGTGTGTGTGTGTGTGTAAATCTGTCCAAAGATGAAGCCATTGTGGTATATAACCCAGGATTGGGAAGAATTCTCCCTTATGTTTTGACTACACTTTCGTGTATTTGGATTTTTCAGGTGTAATTATAACAGTCATGTTTGAAGAGAAGCCAATGTGTGACTTCCCATTCCGAGAGAGAGTGGAATGCAAGATAGGTGTTTGAGTGCGCATATGCGTGTATGAGCGCAAAAATAACCTCGGTGTGTTAAGCCTGACTAATACGTTAAGTTAGTTCACTTAAGCAATACCATCACGATTTCCCCCGTCGTCCGACAAGCATAGACCTTGGTTAGAGATCAACCATATGCCCGAGATGCCAAAATGGTGTTTCGGGACGATAGGCAAAGGTATCGTCAGTCATCTGAGACTGCATGACTCTTTTTCTTGTGATTGTGTGTAGTACACAGTTTCTTCCTTTTAACTACAGTCATTCTTACTGACGATCACCTCTGCTGCGGACAAATCACCCTGATCTGAAGTGGTCGACTTCCATTTGTGTGTCAGGGTTGGGATCACGTGTACATTTTTAGCTCCCTCGACGTTGCCGATGATGAGTTCATAAAATTGGTTTAAGCAGACACACACAAAGAGTTTTCAGGCTTTTCAGATAAAGGATGTGAGACCATTCTTAACCAAGTGTTTACTGACGGAATAGAAAAAAAAAAAAAACCACACACACATCATCAACAACAACAACAAAACGTAAAATGAGACGCCCAGTGCACTAACCTTTACCGCCAGTTCGTGTTCCACGTTGCTTCCATCATATTCAATTCAATCAGAACATCTACAGTCTTACCAGGAACACACGTCCCTTTGTTGCCGGTAAATTGTGAGTTTTGTTGGCTCGGCAGTTTTGCGTTGCTTACCATAGGAATTTTCTGTCCACATGCTCAAAGCTGTCCACCCTCCAGGTAGGATTTTACGAATCAGGAAACGGTTGTTGTGTTGAGTTTTGGTTGAGTTGAGAAGCATGGCGTTTTAAGACAAGTTGTGTACTGCACCAAGCTACATTACGCAGAGTCAGCTGTCTGGCTGACTTGGAAGATGGCAGGCTCGGGTGAGGTCTGTATCTGGGTCAGATGGAGAGACGACATCCATCCAGGGTAGTCGATACCCGCAGACAGGAGCCCTGGGTCCTGTTGTTCATTCGTTTGCAGTCAGTGCTTTCTTCGTACGTTGTCAGACGTCCCAGACAGGTGTGTGGGTGATGATGGCATCTTGCCCTGCTGCTCTTCTACCAAGGCCGTCTTCAGGACCTCCGGGCGACCATCTACACGCTGAGTGAGGCCGACTCAGGAAACGGGCAGGACAGCAGTCGTCATGCTGCTACGAAGATCCACGTCCACTCTGCGCCCGTGAGGGACGTTCTCGCCACCCCTTTCCTCAAGGGGAGGGTCCTGTTGAACGTGCAGGCCCACGGTGAAGCCGCAGAACGGCAGTGCATCGATCACCGGACTGCCCCACGACAGCCGTCCCCCACAGCAACACGGGCTAGACCCGTCGTCACTGCTGACACGAGAGAACAAGGCTGCGCCGGCCTACGCCTGTCTGCCACCTAGGCGCTTAGCGATGGGATTGCCACCTCCCTGCAGGTACGTCGAGATTTGGTCTCCAGCACAGGAAGCTGTAGAGCAGCGTCAGCGCATGCCTGACCGTAGTTTCCGGCTTTACCCGTTCTTGTCATTACTGGCGTTTTAATGGTATGGGATCCCAACTTGTCGCTTGTCTCAGTCTCCATTTCAGAATATTCCTTGCCGCGGATATCAATTTTCAAAAGCAAGAGGAGCTCGACACTTGAACTTTCTGTATCCATTTCGATGACAGTTGAAAGATTTCATTTGTTTTATTATATTTTCTTTGTCACCAGGCTGACCGCCGTCTTGCTAAGCTTTCGGATCGTTGAAGTACAGTTGTGTACAGTAAGGTAACGTTCTGCTGCATCAGCAACATCAGTCAGTTTCCGACACTCTTGCTCGTGGATGTGAATCGCCGTGTCCTTTGGGTAAGCGCATTCGTTTGAGATGTTGGTTTGATATCATGGTTACAGCGGTACTCTGGTTGAAGCGAGAAATATTACGCTAATTTTTGTTCTTTGTTTAGAATGAAATATAAAGTGTCGATTTAACGCTTATAGTCGTAACTGGTACAGAGTTGTGGACTGTTCATGGATATTATTAGACGTGTAGCACAAACTTGCACAATTTCGAACAACTAACAGCTATTTACCAGTCAATCAACAACTCTTCAAAGGAATCCCAGAAATCAAAAGAGTTAGCACAAAATGACGGTGAAACTGGTAACGAATATCATTCTCTGTTTACTTTGTCTCTTTGATCCATGTTTATTTACTCGAAACTGGAGGACAAACCTAGAAAATATGGAGATTGTTAACGTCTTTTTTTCATTCTTCCGTTCGTTCATCGATTATTTCGTAAGACGTCAGTCGTGCTCACAGTAAAATGTCAGTCAGACGTTTGTCCGTTTTTTCTTGTTGTTGTTGTTGTCTTTTTTTTTTTCTGGCCTTTAGATGCATGCCTGGCAACTCAAGGGACGTCATTCCGAATTAGCTGTTGATCATAGTGTTTAATATGTAAAGCATAGGAGAACCAGAGATTGGTTACGGTTTTGTTTGCAGGAAAAATTAATTCTTTCCATGCTAATCGTAAAAACGAGTGCCTAGATTAACATAAATAGGCTTTCATTAATTGTCGATATCTATCACTTTTTTTTCATTTCTCTTTGTCATTTGTAATGTCTGTTTCTTGTTCGTAGAGTACCCAATGATTTTAAACGTGATTCGTAGTTTAGCCATTTTCTTTAAAAAAAAAAAAAAAAAGTAGTAGCACTAGATTGAATCGGAAAAAAAAAAAAATTGTGTGTTGTTCTTAAAAGCAATTAACACTAAAGGCTTCACCACCACCCCTCCTCCTCAACCCATCATGACCTTCTCCTCATCCTCGTCACGTATCCAGACTTAAAAAAAAGAAAAAAAGTGCATGAACCCCTTTTTCTTAGCTAATCCTCAAATACACTGCTGCGTGTATAGAAAAGCAGAAGAAACAAACGAATCAGAGGATGGTGAAATGGGGACCTGAATAGCTCAGTTGGTAGAGCGCCGGACTTGTGATCCTGGGATTGCGGGTTCGAATTTCGGTACAGGGGGATTTTTCTCCTGGAGATAATATTGACTCTGACTCCATTCCCCATACAGTCCTTCGAATGAGACTATAAACCGAGGTTCCGTTTGTGAACGCACGCACAAAATCTTGCACACACGTAAAATCCCATCACCAATTTTCGGAAGAGAAAGCCAGTTTGGCCCGTTGGTATGGATGACACGTTACACATAGTAGCATGCACCTTCCCCGAAGATGGAGTATGGCTGCCTTAATGGCGGGATAGAAAACGGTCATACACACAAAAAACTCCACTGCCTGTCTATACAGGCAGTGTCCGCAGGAGTATCCAGCCTGCATACGCAGAAAGAAAGAAAGAAAGACAATGGTGAAATGAACGTCCTATCAGCCGGAGGTCCTTTCAATTGTTCTGAACGGCGTGCGACTGGTTGGGCGTTCTCGGCCGTTTTAAATATGTGGCTCATAAAGCCCCATGATCTTTACCATGTCCAACTGTTTCACCCCCCCCCCCCCCCCCCCCCAACCAACGGAAATCAACGGGCCATGTGGCAGTGCCTTAACGGATCGATCCACCAACACAGCAGGTATCGGCTGTATGTCAAAACCTCAGGTAGACACGACCACACACGTGCAGATCGAGCCGCCGCGCTGACAGAGGGACATCGATCAGTTTTAAAGAGACAGTCTCCCTGGTGACAAGATAAGTCGTCTTTAAAGAGACGGTCGCTCGGTGTTGTGGAGCGGGGAAAGCTCGGATGAAACCCCCGTGTGGAATGACTCATAATTCTGTTTGATCTTACTGGGACAGTCACTGACCGAGTAATCCGATTACAGTGATCATCTGTCCACTGTCCATGCTCTGTCTTGGCCGTCTGTACGATGAACAAGATAGAGCTGTGCTGTGACAGTGACAGGGCGGTATTGTGTGGTCTTGATTGGGTACAAATAACAAAACAAAAGACTAATCGATTTGTGCACCAGACAGTATACATCCCTAGACGTGAACATTGTCACGGGGGAGAGAGAGAGCGAGACAGAGACAGAGAGAGAGAGGGAGGGAGGGAGGGAGGGAGACAGGGAAGAGAGAGAGAGAGAGAGAGAGAGAGAGAGAGAGAGAGAGAGAGAGAGAGAGAGGGGGAGGGGGAGAGAGAGGGGGGGGGGGGGGGGGGGGGAGGGACAGTAATGACATTAGTCATAGTCTCACTATTTCAAAATTTAACGTCGCCAACGGTGACTCGGCGGCGGCAGCTACAATGATGGTTACATCAATACACAATATAAAAACAGAATAATGATATTACCGTCATTACACATGATGGCGTAAGCATCCTTGAACATAGATGAAAATGCTGTTAGTGACGACAGAGGAGATGATTTTTAAAAAGTAGTATATAGATTCATGAATTGCTAGATTGAACAGTCATTCAATCAACCAAACAACCAATCAGTCATTCAACCAATTAATGAATTATTCGACCAGTTACAGATTTTTATTCAATACTTCAGAAATTGACGTTTTCTTTTTTTTAATCCGTGATAATTGTGATAATTATTCTCGAATCAGGTCAGAGGAAATGCGTGTCTCGATGATCGATTAGCTCGATAATCGACCTGTTAATAAACTGTTTGCTGCACGGAATGACGTCAAAGGATTTTGCTTCAGGTCTGGCTGACGATCGGCATTGAAACAAAGGGGATGTTTGTCTCGGAATACGTGATTTGTGTGGAATGCCACCCACCTGTGCACGACATTTAAAGCTCAAGTGACTTTCAGCAACCTTCGTTTTCCCCAAAACAAATCAAAAGTGCATTAAATGTCGTGCTTAGTATGTATGTGTCACCAAAGGGACAATTTCCCCGTCATATGTCACCAAAGTGACAATTTCACGATACATGCTTTGCTGGTTATTTACAAACTAAGCGTCCACACCCATCACACGGGGATTATCAATCCCAGGGGAGTGTGTGCTCGATTGCGAGTAGGGTGGTGGTGAGGGAGAGAGAATAGAGGAGGGTATGTGTATGCAGAGGAGGAGAGGGGTGTGGGGGTGGGGAGAGAGAATAGGGATGGGTATGGTTTGGAGAGAAAGGGAGGATGGACGGGGGGAGGTCTGCTAACATTGATCGGCAACCATTAGAACAATCCGTTAGGATGAACAACGAACGAAAATGGCTGATGTTTATGTAAGTTGCCTACAAAAACAGCAGAATCGCTTGCTTGTGACTGAGAACTGGATGCTCTGTGCCAACGAGACTACCGTTTCTCAATACCAATGGATGTTCGCAACGTTTTGGAAAGCCGAACGAACACCAGGTACGATGGCGTGCATGAAAGATTGATAAGCACGATTCATGTTTTTACTGCATGGATAACTCACGGTCGACGTGTGTGTGTGTGTGTGTGTGTGTGTGTGTGTGTGTGTGTGTGTGTGTGTGTGTGTGTGTGTGTGTGTGTGTGCACGCGCGCGTGCCTACGTGCGGGAGCTTTTTTTGTGTAAACTTCTGTAAAGGGAATTGACTCTGACGAGATGACAGCCCTGATATGACCACTCGTGGTCGGCTGGGCTGTGAACAAAATGAACGAATTTGAAGCGTGTCAGTTCAGTGCTTATTTTAATGTCTGTCCATCATCGATAATATCAGACAATAACGAAGGCAACAAAAATCACTGCGAATGTCAGACATACTGTCTCTTGTCAATTTTCTCCACATGTTAGAACCAGGACACTCCACTAAGAATACTTATGAAGATATTTAAATTAAAGTGTCTGCGCGCGCGCTTGTGTGTGTGTGTGTGTGTGTGTGTGTGTGTGTGTGTGTGTGTGTGTGTGTGTGTGTGTGTGTGTGCGCGCGCGCGCGCGCGCGCGTGTGTGTGTGTGTCCGTGCGTGAGTGCATGCGTGCGTAGTTGCACAAATGTCCGCAGAGAGAGAGAGAGAGAGAGAGACGGTGTGGTGAGTTCACAAAG
>JADBJO010004916.1:137500-142500 GCA_016801955.1 Conus betulinus
CATGTCGTGTTTTCCTGTCAAACTTGTAATTTCTTCTTACGTTATCTTTGTTTTTCTTTCTTTTGTTCTCTTGCCTTTTCCCCTCTAACCTTCCTTTCATTGTCTTTCTAGGTTGTTTCTCCATGTTCATTCATTACCAATTTCCCTTTTTCGTCCCGTTTTTCACTTTTTTTCCCATCCTTTCTTTTTGTTCTTTCTTCTTTTACTGTTTTGTCTTTGTGTTTCATAACAGTTTCTTTCATGTTTCGTCTTGTGTACTTATTTCGTTCTGTCTTTGTTTCTTCTTTTCTCCGTTCTCTGTGTTTTGTTTTGTAATTTCTCAATGTTCATGTCTTTTTTGCTTTCAAACGTCCAGTTTTTTTGTCAATCCTGTCTTCAGAAATCTGTGCCAGCGGCAGCCATCTTTTCATCCTTCATCTTCTCCCCACGTTTCAAAATCCATAGAGGTGAACTATACCTTCAGGTCAGGTGACTCCTCCCTGCCCCCTCCGTTGGCCTCCCCCGCCCCCCCCCCCCTCCCTCTCTCTCTCTCTCTCTCTCTCTCTCTCTCTCTCTCGCGTGTCACCCCTCTGATGTCATTGAAGCATGAGATTTGTTCCAGGCAAGCTCAACACCTTTCATTTAATTTTTGTAATGATCAGTTTAACGTCCTGTTTACTGCTAGACGATTTAGACGCGGGCGCATTCACACTGAAAAAAAAAATGATCACCTTCCTTATAACAAATTGACAGATGACCAGCAACGGATGTGTGAAAGACCGTCGAATCTGTACCTTGACTTATCGGCATGCGTCCCGTTTCTTTGTTATCAAAAACTCGAGTTTGGGTAGGTCAAAATAGTGAACACTTGATAGGAACGTAACTGGAACAGTTGCAAGTGCGCCCTTCGACCTGATTTATTGAAAAGGACTTTCAGTATGTCTGGAGCACGGGAGCATCGGAGTTTTTTCATTGTTCTTATATACTTCAAAACAAACTTTATCATGCACTGAACTGGCAAGAACCAAATCCCGTTCTCGTGGTGTCGATGTCAGACCAGAGGTGATTCCTTCACTAACATATTCTGGTGTGTGCAGTTGTGTAGCTGGTGGGTTTGTCTGACAACTCTGTCGATTTTAATTGGCTGCGTTTGATCTTCAGTCTGTCGCCACGACGAATCCCATGTAAATATTTCATCACGGGAGTTTAAGTTATCCTACTTACTCGTCCATTACTGTTTTCTATTCCCTGACTCCTTTAAGATTTCCCTTCGTACCAGACAAACCGAGATGACCTTATTTGATTCTGTTCGTCCGTATGCTTGACTATATTCAAGATAAAAAGCTGTGTCAGTCTTGAGTAAATGTTAATCTGCGTTTGTTCGTTTTTTTTTTTTTTCCGCGTTGTAGCTCTGTACATGTGTTAAGTATAGGCTACATGGGCAAGCTGGGAACATCCTTCTTTACGGATGTTTCCTTGTTTGTTCTGTTGCTGTGTGCTGACAAATCTGCTAGGCGATTCAGTGTCGTAAACAGCGTATGCTCTTGGTGTTATGGGCGTGTAATGATCTCAGCATAGGAACAAACCTTACACTGCTTGTTCGTTCTTAACTGTTCACATTTCCCCGTTTGAATTCCCTTAACGCTGTGATGCGAACTAAAAAGGCAGACTCGGATATGTGAACGTTGCTAAAAAGAGGAAGAAGGAGAAAGAGAGAAAAAAAAATTAGGAAGAAATAAAAGAAGGAAGAAGAAGATGAAGAACGGTAACAGCGATAACATTTGTCACAACAACCACAGTGATGATACTAGCAACATCAGAGGCGACGCACAGGCACAGACACATCGTGAATAGAAAGTGAACGAGAGAGACCGGCTCCAGCATTCACTGCCGAATACCACGGAGGTAGGTCGGCTGCAGTGCAGTTTTTTTTTTTTTTTTTCAGGAGGGTTGTCTGTTGGCTGCTCCATATTGATGAACTCCTATGAGAGAGAGAGAAGAGCCTTGTGGGTGTGGGGAGAGAGAGAGAGGAGAGAGAGAGAGAGAGAGAGAGAGAGAGAGAGAGAGAGAGAGAGAGAGAGAGAGATCCCCGGAGCGGACACACACACACACACACACACACACACACACACACACACACACACACACACACACACACACACAGCACAGGGCACACACACACCCACACACATACACTCGCGCGCGCGCTGCACACGACACACATTAGCGAGCGCATCGTTCGTCCCTGCCATGAGAGAGGACAGAGAGGAAGGAGGGAGGAAGGTGTAGAGTCGTACAGAGAGAGAGAGAGAGAGAGATAGAGAGAGAGAGAGAAGCGGGATGTGAAGAGGAGGCGTGGGAGAGAGACAGACATCCAGACAGACAGAGGACAGAGAGAGACAGGAAGAGAGACAGACAAGGAGAACACACACAAACACACACACCACACACACACACACACACACACACACACACACACACACACAGAAGAATCGTATGTTGATTAGAGAGAGAGAGAGAGAGAGAGAGAAGGAGAGAGAGAGAGAGTAGATATCGTCGTTTGGGGGAGATTAAGAGAGAGAAGGGGAGGACAGAATCGTATGTGGTGGGTGTTTGTGTGTGATGTGGGGGGAGGGGTGTGGGGGTGGGGAGAGAGAGTTGGCGAGAGAGAGAGAGAGAGGAGAGAGAGATAGAAATGGCAGGTTCTGGTGGTTTGTGGTTTGGGCTGGGAGGAGACCCGAGAACTGGGGGGCGGGGGTGGGGGGGGGTGGGGGGGGGGGTGGGGGGGAGGGGGGGGGGGGTTGGGGGGGGGGGGTGGGGGGTGGGGGGTGGGGGTGGGGGGGGGTGTGATTTACGGGGCGGGGGAGGGGGTGGGGGGGGGGGGGGGGGGGGGGGGAGGAGGGGGTGGGGGGTGGGTGGGTGGGGGGGGGGGCAGCGGCAGGAGAAGGGGGTGTGGGGAGGGGGGGGGGGGGGGGAGGGGGGGGTGGGGAGGGGTGGGGGTGGGGGGGGGGGTTGGGACACACAATGGGGGGGGACGGGTGGGGGGGTAGTGGGGGGGTGGTTTGGGGGGGACAACGGAGGGGGGGGGTACGGGGGCGGGGCGGGGGGGGGGTGATATGGGGTGGGGCGCGCAGAAGGAATTATGAAACAAGCAAAGAGCATCTTGCTTCACACACTTTCGTAATGACAACCGCACCTGTTGTCTGCGTAACAGCAGAGAGAGTGTGTGTCCAAAGAGCTCTTAGTGAGAGACTGGAGAATGAATTATATGGTTTTAAATTGGTTTACTTTTGCCTTTTGGAAGGATATCCATGTTCCTAAATTTGCTTTATTTCAATGGATGAACCTAGGAAGCCACAAACCATACTGACGTTCGCTATTCTCGGTCCTCCACTCTTTCCACAGAGAGCTCAGTTCGTGAGAGAGGAGAGAGATTCCCCGAGAGGGAGCAGACTTCGTTCCCATTGAGCTGCAATGTTTATCGACGACAAGCACCCATGAAAAAAAACAGACAGAATCCATTCCCAGCAAATAAACGATTAAAAACAAGACACAAATGCAATTAAGGTGTGTATTCATGACCAGTGGTTTTGTTTCAATTCACATTTTTTTGTTTTCACATTAACACATTCATAACTTTTTGATGTGAACAAACAAAAGGGAAGTAACTGAACAGAGGACAGATAACCACCATAGAGTCGAGAACACGAGGAGTGGACAAAGTCCTTTGGTAGGTATGGAGATGAAGGGCCCAAGTTGTAGCGTAAGTAAGTATCGTCCCACCACGTGATCAATAAGACTACAGACACAAATCGATGCTGATGTGGAATCATGGAATTCCTGTCGCTTCCGCGACGCTCTTGGATTTTTTTCCAAAACAGACTTCGTTTAGGAAAAGCTGTGGGGTTCACGGAAGCCTCGCTGGAATCCATTTAACTGCAAGAATGAACGGACATGACACACGATTTCAAGACAGTCTGTGTGTGAATAACTGTACATCATCATGGACAATTCCATGAGAAAGACATCACAGAAATAAATGAGAGTGGTCGTATTCCCCTGTGCTTTACATCCGTCAAGAAAGCGTTAGCTACCTGCAAACAGCGTTGGTAGCAACGCGTTCCATATTGAGAACAGCGCACACAGTGGAATCCTTTTGGAGTTGAAGTTAAACTGATGAAACGCAAACACAAACAAACAAGCAAACAAACGATCGAACGAACTTCGATTTTCGATCGAATTTTGATGCAGAAAACAGATAGATTTGTTACTGTGATTTGGGGATATAACTCAAGAATGAGGGCAATGTACCGACTTCAGAATAAATCATCGAATCATGCTTGAAAGCACACAGAAATAATGACGGTGTTTCTTGCTTACATCAGGAATGAGTACTGTCATATTGAGGCAAACCTGCAAACTATCCTGGGAGTGAAGTTAATCAGATGCGCTGTTCAAACATCAGATGGCGAACATAAAACTGTGATGAAGAGCGAGCACATTAACAATTGAGTATGATGCTAACTAAAACCAGTAAATCATTAATGCAAATAGACCTGCGTCTTTCTTAAAAGGAACTTGAAGACTAATTGAAGAAAGTACTAGAGAGAGATCAGCCAAGAGATGGCACGCAAGTGATACTGATCCGTCCAACTCAAGAGTACCTTTGAGCAATGTGGGATCCATGTAGAGAAATGGATCCATACACCCAGCAGCACATCAAGCGAATTGAAGAGCAAACACAAGCCGTCACCATCACAACAACGCTGAGGACACAGTTAGCATTTGTTCTAATCATATTGCAGAATCCTAGCGCCAACAGTTTTCGTTGCTGCGTAGAACCATCAAAGACTGGAACAAACTTCCTCAGAAAGTGACTGAGGCCAAGACCATTGACAACCTTTCTGTAAAGGATCTTCAAAGCCCGCCGAAACGATGTTGGTTTTCTTTCTTCGCAGACTCTCCTATAAGTAGCAGAATAATCAATACGATGATACCTGTCACTTTCGAGGAAGAATAAT
>JADBJO010004916.1:150000-181027 GCA_016801955.1 Conus betulinus
TCTGACAGTTCTCCTGTATGCTGTAAGTGTCTGAAGTCAGCAGACCTAAAGTCCCGAGTGTATACCCAGGATCGCCTGGAATTGAATTTGCCGATAGAAAATGAAACTGGTTTCCGACGAACTGATACCAGCATACCGCTCTAGCCGTGACTCGTCTTTAGACAATGAAGAGATTTGTGTCGTCTTCTTCCTGCTAGCTCCTTCATCAGTCCAACGTTGCGTGGCTTGATATGTTTTCGAAGCGTTATTACCGCAGCCATGCGCACGTATGTGTAGGGAGAGCGGGGAGGTGTGTGTGTGTGTGTGTGTGTGTGTGTGTGTGTGTGGGTGTGTGTATGTGTGGGGGTGGTGGGGGGGGGGGGGGGGGTGCGGAGAAAAGGAGAGGAGTTGGGGAGGGTGGGGGGGGGGGGGGGGGGGCAATTCCAACTTACAATCAACCAGAATCCCGATTTAACCTTAGCTAATTTTATTCTGAACCCGCTCTGTGCCGCGCGTGCGTGTTAGTGTGATAGAGGCTTGAGGTAGGATGCAGTTGAGTGCGTTCATGCGTTCAAGCATATAAAGGCCAGTGCGTGCGCGAGAGTCGGTGTGTGTGTGTGTGTGTGTGTGTGTGTGTGTGTGTGTGTGTGTGTGTGTGTGTGGTGTGTGTGTGATAAATTCGTGCGTGAGAGCATGTCAGTGTAAATGCGCGCGTACGAGTGTGTGTGTGTGTGTGTGTGTGTGTGTGTGTGTGTGTGTGTGTGTGTGTGGCGTGTGTGTGCGTGTGTGCGTGCGTGTGTGCGCGCGCGCGCGTGTGTGTGTGCGTGCGTGCGTGTGTGTGCGCGCGCGCGTGCGCGCGTGTGTGTGTGTGTGTGTGTGTGCGTGTGTGCGTGCGTGTGTGTGTGGTGTGTGTGTGTGTGTGTGTGTGTGTGAGAGAGAGAGAGAGAGAGAGAGAGAGAGAGAGAGAGAGAGAGAGGAGAGAGAGAGAGAGAGAGAGAGAGAGAGAGTTTTTCAAATTTAACGTCTATCCACTCTAGGTGATGTTAGACGAAAACAAAAACAAAACAAAACAAAAAAAAACAAACAAAAAAAAACAAACAAAATCAACCACCCATCAAACAAACAAACAAATAAACAAAACCTAATGATAAATCTAGAAAACTACAAATGGTTTTGATGTGGGAGAGAAGAGTGAGAGGTACGGGACGGATGAAGATGGTCCTTTCGTATATTTCATGTAAATTTTGCTGTAGGTAAATGATTGACTCACTTAAAAATAACCTCATAAATATGAGATGATGAATGTGAGAAACTATAATAAGTACTTTACTTTTTATTGGACTCTTGATAAAGAAAGAAAGAATTCATATAGGTTAATACCGGTGATTCAAAAATATTTCTAATTGTATATGTAGAAAGCATGGGTATATATAAATTGTTTGATAGCGGCACATGAGAGAATGTGATCAGCTGTGATGCTTTGTCCACAAACACACGGGGCATTTTTTTTACTACCAAATTTTGTTGTAAAAGCATCGACTTTCCACCTATACATAAGGGACGATAACTTTCTGCTGATGTGGGAGTGGGTGTTATGTTTGCAATACTAAAATCTGTGAGACTTTTAAAGGAATTCTGGAAATGGTTCCAAGCAAATGATTCCACTATACTATATTGTTCTTGAACCGAAAGTGGAAAATCATCCTGAGAGACTCTGACTACATTTTGCACCTTGTTTTGCAGCTCTATGTACTTTATCGTCATAACAAAGCGAAGAATGTGTGACGTTATCCAGCAGAAAGTAATTGCCGTGCCTTGTACAGAGAGAGCAGGAATCAAATTGCTAATTTTAATTATCATTTCTGATCTATTCTGCAATTTTAGTTATTTCAATGCCCGAAGCACATACTTTGAATCAACACTAAAGGTTACTTGAAATATAGATCGTGGGAAATTTAGAAATCAATTTAACGCCATTAATATTGCAGTAAGTTCCGCAGTAAAAACTGATTTATTTTTCCCCAGTGAAAAAACATTTTTTTCTCTACTTTGAAATCAGCTATCAAATAAACAGAGCCCGCATTTTTCTGAATTAACGACCATCTGTGCACACTTTTAAATGATTTGGACACTTCTCTTCAATATGAGATTTAACATTGCTTGCCACTATATTATAATTATTGTCCTTCTCCTTTAATCAGTGTGGTCAATATCAAAATGGGCCCTTTTGAAGGTCCAAGGGGAAGAAGGACGGCCTAGCAGATACAGACTTTTCATCAACAGTAATGCCTGTGGCTTGCCTAAGCTTAATTCGTTGCCGAAGTAATCTGAGAGGATATTGTTTTTGCACGTGTAGGAAAGTCCATATCTGATCTAATTTGAATCACAATTTTCACATCATCCTTAACTGGAATGCTTCTTATCATAAATTTTGTGGCAGCCATTTCCCTCTGATTATCTACGGGTAAAATTTGGGCTTCATGATATATTCGAAGACAAGATGCATGGGTGGGAAGACCCATTGCAAGTTTGAGCGCTTTGCATTCTACACTTTGAAGCTTCTTCAATAGATATTTTGGTGCACTATAAAACGATTCTTGCGCATATGTTAATTTTGATCTAATTAGAGATTTACATAGATAAATTAGGGTGGACGTGTCTTGTCCCCATCTCTGTGTACTCACAATTTTGAGAAAATCTAAAATTTTCCTTGCTTTTGTCAGCAAATAATCTATATGTTGATTCCAAGATATTTTTGATGTGAGGTAAACACCCAAAAACTTGATTTGTGAAGCATGATTAAGAACGACACCATTCATTTTGAAAACAGGCATTTTGTCGGGATTCGAGCCACTGTGAAAAAAGACAATGTTTTTTTTTTTCTGTAGATAAACTTAATCCATTCTTTGTCAAATACTCTGCTATAATGTCGAGCTCTTTTTGATACACTTTTTTTTTTAATGGTTTATGCCACGTAATGGAGTCTTCTTTTTTAACGTTACTTCTATCCAACAATATATATATCGTCAACATATTGAATTAAGATGACATTTTTTTAGATATTTTACCGGGTAGATCATACATTAGTAATGAAAATAGGAAAGGAGCAATCATTGCTCCTCGAGGAATACCCATGGTAAGAGTTCTTTTAGTTAAACAAATGTTCCCTATTCTAGTTTGAATTTTTCGATTCTTTAGAAAACATTTGATATAATCAAAAATATGACCGGACAGACCAATGTTTTGTAATTTAAGTAAGAGCCGAGAATGCCAGATTAATCGTAACCATTATTTATGTAAAAAAATGTCGCTAATATACATTTACGTCAAGGAAATTGCTTATTTATGTTTTTTGTAACTTGACTAAGAGTTCTGTTGTGTCAATCTACTCTTTCTGAAACCAGCCTGATTTATGGGTATTATTTCGTTCTTCTCACAAAAGTGTATAAGTCTGTTTAAAACGATTCTTTCCAAAAGTTTGCATACGTGGGATGTCAATGCTATAGGTCTTTTTTCTATGTCAGTGCAGCTTTTGCCATGTTTGTGAATGGGAACCACTATTGATTCTTTCCAGATTTTTGACATATCACCATCACACCAGCAGTTTTGAAATATTTCATACAGGAAAGTGATGAAATTTTCAGACAGATTTTTTAGCATTCTGGTTCAAAAACTGCGTCCAGTCCCACCGACATTGTTTTTGTTTGGTATGGAATTTATTGCATCTTTGAGTTCCTGAAGTGTTAGAGGCGCATTGATATAGTTTGTATTATCAGGAATAGGATCTTTGTAAATTTCTTTTTGCTCTTCTTGGTCTCCATACTCATTACAAATCTTTGATAAACCATTTCCACAGCTGACATTAGCGAACAAGTCAGCGAAGGCTTCTGCTTTCAGTTGGGCACTTGGTAAGGAATTATCATTTTGATTATTGGATATGTTGGTAACTTAATGTCATTTTTCATTACTTTTATCTCCTGCCAAATTTTTCCTATATCCTGTGTTCTTTTATATGAATTTGCAAAATGTGGACCAGTAGTGCTGCCTTGCATCTTGGATTATTTTGTCACTTCTGTGCTTACTAGCCATATTCATTTCTCTCTGTTTTCTACCTTTTCGGTCTGATCATTTGTGCCTGATATGTATCTTGTATTTTTCTTTCTTTTCATTAATAGCACGCTTGCAGTCATTATTCCACCCTACATTTCCTTCGTGCTTCCCTGGTTTAGATACATGTATCCTTGGATTAGAATTATCTGCAGCTGCTAAAAGGGAAGAATGTGTGTGTGTGCAAGGGTCACTCTGCCCTTTTCCCACTTACTGACGTCACAAGTCCCCCCCCCCCCCCCCCTCTCCCCTGTCTCTCTTACACACACACACACACACACACACACACACACACACACGCATACACACACACATGCGAACGCACGAGCGCATGCGGGCACACACACATGCGCGCATACATGCGCGCGCGCACACACACACAGACTGCACATGCGCGCGCACACACACACAGACACTCACTCACTCACTCACTCACACACCAGCTATAAATCCCACAAATAAGTCCTTCGGATTTTCAAATGCGGTTTAAGCAGGTCTGCATTCATAGAAACAAACCACATTGTAGGCTACTTAGATTTACACAAATAGGATCAACATCAGACGATTTTTTTTAAGTTTTTTTTTTTTGATACACTATGCCAGTCCTTTTTTCTTTTTATTTGAGGAATCCACCTGTTAAATATTCATTAAAAAAAGGAAGGTATGGATTACTAAAGAAAATAATCTCCAAACACAAAGGTATGCCTCCGTACTTAGAAAAAAAAAAAAAAAAAATGAGGCGATTGTGAAAAACAAAATTTATCAGGGTCCAGGCGACTGGGAGAAAAGTCTCGTTGTGTGTGTGTGCGGGCGCGCGCGCGCGCGCGTGTGTCGTGCGTGCGTGCGTGCGTGCGTGTGTGTGTGTGTGTGTGTGTGGAGGGGGGGGGGGGGGTACTTTTTCGCCCCACTTCATTAGTCTCACACACACACACGCGCACGCGCATGCGCGCGCGCGCACACACACACACACACACACACACAAGTTCGACAAGTTAGACCGTCCCTTTCGGTTCTTCACCAAATGAGTATGCCAACTTCGTTTATTACTTGCCCATTTTCAACCAGAATAAAAGAAAGAAGAGAAATAGAAGGCGGATTTACTTCCCTTGGAAAATCTCTTGATTGTTAGTGTTCAGGTTTCGTCTTGATGAGAAGTTCAGAAACGAAACAGAAGTTGCAACTGCGATGAGAATTTATGGTACCTAGTGAAAGAGACATTTTCCGAAAGGGTAAGAAGAACACTGTCACTTCTTGAAACAATTTTAGTGCCTTCATGTGGATTTGGTTCTCCTCCGAGCTTTTATTGCATCAGAATGAATGGGGCCTTTACGCACAGTGACAAAAACAAATAGTCTTTGGTTTACCAGTTTCACGTGACCAGTGTGGTTAAATCTCATAGAGTTAACGCTGGCATATTCCGACTCCATTTTCTGACCTAATATTGTAGCGTTTTGACATTATGAACAATATTCCTATAAAAAAAAAATCGTTAATTACATTTATCATGCATTCATAAATACTGGTTGTATACGAATAATTTCGGAAAGTCTTTTTCGCGGCCGGCGCCAACAAAACGGAACATTATCGGGACCTAGAAATATTAGGGGAAAAAAACACTTCTGATGTTTTGGCAGGCATTATCCTCCTCCCATTCCCAGACTAAGTGTTCCCCATGTTCATAACCATACGTTCAGTATTTACAATTATTTTTTTTTTTTTTTTGGACCAGTTTAATCTATGTGTGAACTAGTTGTTTGTATGCTTCATTAGTAATAATAGTAACAGCAAGGATTACTGTTTATGTCAGGCATCAGTGTCACATACTACAGCGAAAACAACAGCAATCTTCACTGCTTCATTTTTCTTCTTTTTTTTTTCTCTCCCCCCCCCCCCCCCTTTTTTTTTTTTTTTTTTTAGTCACCATGGTCACATGTCCCCAGGGAAGTAGTGAAGGAACAAGAAATGGGACAAGGAAAGAAGTTGATTAGTGTGTGCTGCAAGAAGACCTTTCTGTTCCTACATAGACGTAGAGAAAGAAAATTTCTTTCACGTCTCTGGTTCGTACAATTTCTTAGAAGCTGTTGCATGGAATTTCACCCACCAAATGCTTGACCTGATGCTTGATACTATTCACAAATGAAGAAGAAAGAACATTCCAGATTACAATTATAGCGCAACCACACCTAGGAAAATGTTGTAATAGCTTGTTACTGAAATTCAAGATGACCAATGTTGGAAATCCCATGTCAACTCTGTCCATTTTACAGCCTTCTGCAAAACTACAGAATCCTCAAAATGTTGATGTTGGTCAAGTGAAAGGAGGAGAGAAAGACAAAAACAAGAATTTGTCTTAGATAATATGTACTGTCACATTTGACAATCCAAGTTTAGTGTCACTAAAAATAAAGACAGTATATATATATATATATTTTTTTTTTTTTTAAACTGTTTAAAACTACAAATTGTTTAATCATGTTGATGATATTGACTGTACTAAATTTGTTACTTCATCTAACTTCGACAAAACAAGAAACCCTACTGATAAAATTCACATTGAGTTTAGCCGTACTAACAGAAGAAAATAAACTTCACATTGAGTTTAGCGGTACTAACAGAAGAAAATTCACTTTTAGTAATCGAGTTGCACCTATTGGAATCAGCTTGCACCAAATATTAAACGTGCCCCTAATTTAAATGCTTTCAAAAATCTTATAGACAAACGAAACATGTTAATACTAGTAATAGATGTAGTATTTGATTGCGATGTCTAAATATCTTGAGCATACTTATGACCTTGATGTGAACTTATTTTTCACTGAATGATGGGACAGTTTGTAAGCCGTGAGGCTTAATGAATCTGTTAAGATTTTGTCCCTATTTTGAACCTGAACATGAACCTGTTAAAGAGTAGAAGAAGGGGAAAACAGAATTACGAGAGTTCAAGGTGGGTTTATGGGATGTGCAGTTGAAGGATGGGAGCAACGATGCAGAGGAGCTGATGACGAAGGCATGAGAAAAAATTCATCAGTGATTAAATGCCTAAAATATTGCATATGGATCAGTTCTGGTTATCAGCTTGCTTAACTAATGAACTAATTTTTTATCCAATTTTTATTACATTTTTGAGATGGAGATGATAACAAAATAAAATAATGTCATACATGGATTTTATAAAGTTTATTATATTTCCCCCATTTTTGATGGTTGAGTAGGGTTCATACTGAACGTTAGTCAGTGGTGTTTCCAGAGTTGTGCAACATTTGTGATTTTTTATTTCAGAACAGAAGTCAAGTGCTGAAAGGCGGAAACCACAGCAGTGACAATGGCAAACTATGATGAGGATTTGTATGAGAATCCTTTTTTTCTCACCATCCACAAACAGTTCACAATGCTCTTCAACAAAGCAGTGGCAGAGAAAGCACTGGTAAAAATTGTCATAATTGTAATTAATCCCCTAGGGTATATGATAATGTTTGTTGTTGTTAATAGTTTTCACTTTTTGTCTGACATAAAATCATATCTCACAGAATTAACAAGCTGGTATTTGCTTTGGCCTAATTTTTGTGGTAAAATATCAAGTTTTAACCACCAAGTTGTTTATGTAATATTCCCACAGCTACCAGATATTTGTGTAAGTGCCAAAATGATTTCTACTTAAGAAACTGGAGTACTTTTTGAGAATTACCAAACGAATACTGCAGAGCTAAATCACCCCAGATTATATATTATTTGATATTGGTTGTAGTTTGCTGTGTATGTGTCTGTTTCTTTTTATAACAGTAGTAGTCATTTACTTGATAATGGAAAATCCGTAAGCTGGACAGCGACTCTGTTTCTGGTTGTTTTGCACACACTGCCATTGAAGTTCTGAGGAAGTGCAGATGTACCAGTGTGCATGGGTTTTTGAGCAGTCATTATTGATTCACCAGTGCCAGGGCTGAATTGTCCAGTCATTTATACAGATAATCCCTTGTACTTGGTCACACTTAACCTGAGCTGAAAAATAATTGTCTTGACTTTTTGATCTCGCATTCTCAGATTAAAGCACTTTGTTAAATTTGATGATCTTTTTTTTTTTTTTTTTTTTGCATCTGTAGTTGTCCTCAAATGGTGCGTCTTAAAGTTCTAACACAGGTAAACCATAAGGGAAATAAAATTGAGGGTTATCTCAGTGGGTAGAATATGGCGGATCAGTACAGACCGGAGGAATGGTAGTCAAAATATCAACACAGCTCAAGGTCGTCCCATTGTCAAGTCGACCTAGGGATCAGTCGGATCCTCATTGGACCAGCAAGCCCTGTAAACGCTTAATAAACCTTCACTGTGTATTTTAACGGTCTCTATTGAAGCTCTCATCCCAGAATTTTGCTCCATCTTGTCAAGTCCTGTTTAAATATTGAATTTCATTGATAGTACACGCTTTATTTTTGCATGATTCTTTTCCTTTTGATTCTTCTCATCGGACTCGCATACTTGGGGTTCATTTTGTCAAAGTCATTACACAGTTTACTACTAGAGAATTAATGTTGATGACTTTTACACTCTACGCAGCTGGAGTCTCTTATCCCAGCATACAGCATTTACTCCTCCAACTTTGTGTGGACAAGATTCGACAATGGGCTGAGGAAAATGGGTTTACATTTTCAGAAATCACTGAACATTCTAAGAGTTGTGACACACACGGATTAGGGTGCTGATAAGAAAGCTCTTCTCCATCTTTTACAGGGCTCTAATCTGTTCCAACCTGGACTAGGGGGTGTGGAGTCTATGGCTCGGCCAGACCTTATCTGAAAAATCTAGATCCCATCCACCATCAAGGGCCTTGACTCTGTCTGGGTGAATTCTGCAACACCCGTGTTTATAGCCTGTGTGCTGAGGCAGGAGAACCACCCGTCTCAAACCGTCGACTGAAACTTAACTTAAGCTACTATTTGAATCTATCTTCTGAACCCCAAAACCCTGCATATGATTGTGACTTTGACCCCAAGTTTCAAAAGAAATTTGATGACCACCCCAGTTCCATCCCACCCTTAGGAATTTTTATACTTCCCTATTTCACCAGTGCAGAGATAGACCTTGGAGTGGAGTGTGATTTATCCAGGTTTCTTGATGACCCACCACAGACTTTCTTTACTCCAGAGATCCGGTTTGATTTAGCCTCATACTATAAAGATTCCACAAGCTCTTTGGCATACAAAATTTCTAGGCTGTTTTTGCCGAACTGTGTTCAAAGTTTCCCTCCTTTAGAAGAATTTTCACCGACAAATCAAATCGGAGAAAGGGGTCGACTCTGCACTGCTGTGTATTGTGTAACAGGTCCTTCTTAGAGATGTTCTAAACACATTTGCACTGACAGCTCCATCCTCGTACACTGCTGAGTTGACAGCCTTAGTCCTGGCTCTTGAAATGGTCTTTAAATCAGAACATAAAGATATCCACATTTTGTTTGACTCCCTTTCTGCTTTGGAGGCCAATGCCAGCTCAAATTATTTGAACTGTACACTTCTTTGAAATCAGATGGATACAGCCTAGTTTTTGCTTTTGTTCCCAGCCTTGTGGGTATTTGAGGCAACGAGTTGGTTGATGAACTTGCCAAGAGTGCCACAAGGAAAGAGTTGAGCAGATTATCTATCATTCACATTGATCAGAAACCTAAGGCCCAGGCTTTCATCAAAGACTTCTGGCAAGAGGAATTGAACTTGCAGACGGATAACAAACTTTGAAATCTATCCCACCTGAAAGAGTTTTTACCATGTTTCTGAGGCATCCGTAAAGAAGGAACAGTCTTGTGCCATTTGCATACAGGCCACTCCTTTTACATACATTTTTATCTTTTAAAAAGGTCAAGAAGCTCTGTGGTGCATTCCATGTCATGTACCACTCACAGTGAAACATATCCTTTTGGAGTGTTGGGACTTGCATGAATTGGGACATAACATTTGACTGCAGACTCCATGAAAATCTTGTTCAGAGATGTCCCACCTGATTTCATCTTTGGGTTTCTGAGGCAGATTAACATTTTTCATCTGATCTAAGATTTCACACAAAAAAAGGATTTTTAGCTAAATTTCTGGAATGTTTTTAGGAGGTATATTTTAAAGGGTTGTGTGAATGAGTAATTAAAAAAACATTTTTTTTGGAAAAAAATCTGACTTATGAGTTGACTTCAATGCGGTAACAGCCTTGATATGGCCCTTTGCGGTCGGCTGGGCTGTAAGCAACATTACCTTACCTTACCTTGCTGCTTAGTCACTTTGGTTACAAATGCATATCCAGATCCAATGTATGCAGGACATTATACCTCCTATACTGATGAAAATAATTGCTTAGTTTACAAATCAGCGTGAGTGAGTGCCCCTCAGGAAAGCACTACCATATCCATCCATGATGACAGTCTTCATGATGTTAATGAAAATGAAGACTCAGTGGCAGCCCTGATATGGCTCTTTGCGGTCGGTTTGGCTTTAAGCAACATTACCTTACCTTGGTACAAATTCCTGGTGGCTGGCAGTTATGAAAGCTGTTGATTGACCCTTTCAAATAATCATAAGTCATTTTCCTGTCATTATTCGGCTATACAAAATTTTTTTTCCATATGGGGAAAAAAAGAATAGATTTTAATTTATGAGTTTCACATGCAGATAGTTTTATTTTTGTTGCATTTGGAATCCTTTAATTTTGTGGCTCACTGTACAAGTAATGCAATGTAATAGAAATGCTGTTAGTCATTATATGACTTAAAATTATGTGAATGTATATTGTGACTCCAGTGTTTATACTGGGTTTGCCTTTAGTAGATTTGTGTTGCCACTGTAATATAGTCCACCAGCATCGGATGTACTCGTAGCTTTATATTGCCACTTTTTGAATATAGTTCATGTGCACTTGGTGCACTGATCGCTTTCTGTGTGTGTGTGCTGACTTTCAGGTTTGCATTCCCAAATATTCCTGCTGCTCACATCACAAGGTCACTGAAGCAGATGTGAAGGATCATGTCCTGTTCCTGGACAGCAATGGTGAAGAAGAGGAGGAAGGGAGAGGCAGTCTGTATAGAACATTGTCTGAAAAGGTAGGATCTGCTTAGCGGTGTGTGTGTGTGTGTGTGTGTGTGTGTGTGTGTGTGTGTGCGTGTGCATGCGTGTTATATGGAAACATTAACCTGTGACTAAGGTTTGCATGCGAACACGGGCCATCCGTATTTAAAGAAAAAGCTCAGATACTTTTTTTCCTGTTGTGTTTGTAATTTTAGTTATATGAAAGACCGGTTGACAACTGTATCCGTACGCTGCTGTAATTGTCTTGGACTTTCTTTGATATTTTCTAAAATAGGGAATTCACCTGGACAAGTGCTGTAGTCATGGAAAGGCATCAGCTGTTTGACACTGATGCACAAAAAAAGGAGAACATTTTGGAATAGTTTCTTGCCCCCCCCCCCCCCCCCCCCCCCCCCCCCCCCCCCCCCCCCCCCCCCCCCCCCCCCTCTCCTCCTCCTTCGAAGTTCTGTTCACAGGTGTAGTTGTTAAGTGTGCAGCTACAGTTCAAAATCTTTTTTTCCCCGTGTGTCACATCTTCCATTACCACTCCAGTAGTAGCGATACTCCCAGGCAGCTTACTCCAGCTTACCATTCATAGCCATGCCAGGCTTGTCCTGCAGTGTACACAGGCTTGGCATGGCTAGTCTACAAAAAGCAATCATTATCTAATTGCCGTGAGGCAGCCCACTAGAGGAGACCCTCCACTAACACTGAGTCCTGTGGGATGATGTTTGATGTCTGTTCTGATCCAGCATGTACCGGACACCACCTGCTGAACCTCAGACTGATGCCGCTGTCCACTGACAGTCCCCATTAAGTTGCCGATAACTTCCCCATCTCCTCCTCCTCCCTCTGCACTAAGATGTTCAGCCCAGTAAGAGCCAGTGCAGTTTGTCTCTCTTTCGTAATCTCTTCTCTTCTCTCTCTTCTCTTTGCCACCCCCCCCCCCCCCCCCCCCCCTCTCTCTCTCTCTCTCTCTCTCTCCTGTGTCCGGGAGTTGTGGGGTACCATCACCACTCCCATCACCTCTCCTTCACACCCTCTGATCATCAGTAGGCCTACAGGCTTTGGCAATGGCAGTATGTGGATGGAGACCGATATCCCCCCCCCCCCTCCCCACACACACACACACGCACGCACAAGAGAAGGATAGGATGGGTAGGGATGCAGTTTGGGGTGGGGGGGGGGAGGGGGGTAAGAACAGTCAATGCAGGTTTAAATGCTTGTATTTAGGGGTATTTCGACAGTAGTTACTGTTTCTTACATTTCATTTACAGTGCTGTTTACTGTAAAAATGTGATCAGAACGGTTATTTGATTGCTTGGTATTGAAAGTAAGTTAACTGTGTGTCTGGTCCTTGATACAAGCAGCGTTAAAGCCTTGAGACATCAGGTTTTGGAACTACTGATGAGAAAAGACTTGTTTTCACCCAAGCAATAGCCTTCCCTAACAAAAAGACTTGTTCTCACCCAAGCAAAAGCTTTGCCCAACAAGAAGACTTCTTTTCACGCAAGCAGGAGATTTAACAAACAAGAAGACTTATTTTCACCCAAGCAAGAGCTTTGCCGAACAAAAAGACTTGTTCTCACCCAGACAAGTGCTTTGCCAACAAAAAAAGATTCTCTTACCCAAGCAAGTTCTTTGCCAAACAAAAAGACTTGTTCTGACCCAAACAAGTGCTTTGCCAAACAAAAAGACTTGTTCTCACCCAAGCAAGTGCTTTGCCAAACAAAAAGACTTGTTCTCACCCAAACAAGTGCTTTGCCAAACAAAGAGACTTGTTCTGACCCAAACAAATGCTCTGCCAAACAAAAAGACTTGTTCTCACTCACACAAAAGTCTTGCCAAACACTGTCAAAGTGCAAAAGAAGCAGCATTTCATAGCAATCATTCAGTCAAGCATGAGAACATAGGACAAAGAGAGAGGCAGTTGCCAAGTATGGCTCTGATACATTGACTAGATGTTGGAAACATTAAAAAGAACAGGGTGCTTGAAACAAATGTTATGTCGGTCTTGCTTCCCTGATCAAATCCTCTCAACCACATCTGAAAAAGTTGTTCACCGTTTTCTCAGATGACGTCTGTTTTGTCTTCAGTGTATTACTTACAGCACTGTAGTTTGTAAATGATCAAAGAAGAAAACAAGAAGTGATGCATGAAATTTTAGCAGTGTGGTTAACCATGATGCCCCTTCCCCACCCTAATCCTCTTCATTCTGTTCAGAAACCTGGCCGCTGCTTTTGAGAATTGTATGATGACCAAGCAAAGCATCAGGCTGCTGAAGAAATTGGTTTTCTTGTTGAATATGTAATCTGTATTCATTTTTGTTACAACCATCGTAGCATTTTGTAAAGGACAAAGATAGTGTTCTGTGGCACATTTTCAGTTTGAATAGAGTAAGGGTACAACTAAGTGCTGTTTTAGAGCCATGGTCATGAAAAATGCTTTAACCCTCACCTAGATCGCACCCCCTCCTGTCCCCATCATCCCTTTTCCTCACCCACCCACCTACCCATCCATCCAGACATGCGTGCTCACACATACACACGCACGCACGCAATTTCACACATATCCTCCCTTCAACACCCTGATAATCGTAGTCGCACATACTCGCTCATGCACACACAAACACACACACAACACACACACACACACACACACACACACACACACACACACACACACACACACACAGCTCCACATCCTAGTAATCATAATCACATTGTAGTGTGTAACCTACCTGCTCACGCACAGGACAAGATATTTCAACGAGATAAGAAGTGGGAGAAAAGGATGGAGGGGGAGACAGAGAAAAACAATAAGGGCAGTAACCAGCTTTAAATTGTATCATGAAAAAAAATAAAGACCTAAGGAAATCAGGCTGCCAGTAGTAGGATTTGGATTTGATAAGACCAGCAGGTAGGGAAGCTCCCCCACTCCCCGCCCTCCCCTTTGGATGTGATATTGTTGCAGTGAGAAGCAACTATTAGCATTATTGCCTGTGTCTGTCTGTGTGTGTGTGTGTGTGTGTGTGTGTGTGTGTGTGTGTGTGTGTGCATGCATGTGTGTGTGTGTGTGTGTGTGTGTGTGTGTGTGTGTGTGTGTGTAATGAGTCATGAAAGTTCTGTTTCGACTTGATATTCATATGCATATCCACAGAAGAGTACCACACTTAAGCACTCTACCTTTACATGACATTAGGCAGTGTTGTGATGTCATTGATGGGTTTTGCCTATTGGACTGTTCCATTGTCTGAGATTTGGTGATGGTTCTCATTGCCCCACGTGTTTGGCAGGGTTATGAACAACATGAACTGAATTGCAGGGCTGTAATGTCACCTGCACAGTAATCATTAGAGTGTTTCCCTGAATATAACAAGATGGGTCACAGGTAAAAAAAAAAAAAATAATTAGCTGTTGTCTTACTTTTCATTCAGCTCTCTGAAGTGTCAGTGAAAAGAGGTAGCATGATTTTCAGTACTGCTAAGTGTCATCACCAACAGAGAATGGAAGGGGATGGGGAGGAAAGTGTAGGTACGTGTGGGTCAGGGCTGTGGAAAAGAGCCTGCTGTTACTGATTGTGTTTTCAGCATTCTGTATTGCTTGTGGACAGAACTGGTTTGTTTGTACATGGGGTCTTTACAGTCCATTTATAAGTGGATAGATGGTGAAGGCAATGTGCATTCCCAAAAGTAAACTTGGCCAAATGATGAGAAAACGGAAGAGGGCGCAAGATTGTCATGCCCTGGATTCCAGATTGTGGAACTGATTATTTGTTATACTTTTGAAAGTGCGTTGTCAATGTCCAGAATGTCTAGGATAACTTTTTATTTTTTTTTTTATATGATATATCATATCAAAAGTCACGATATATCCTGATGAAATTTATTGAAACATCATCACCATGTATGAGTTGGCTTGCACTTAAAAAAACAACAAAAAAAAACCTTTAAAAGTTCCATTAACTTCAATGAAACAAACCTAATATTTCTGTAACTACCTGCTAGATGAAATTATGAAACTCGGTTACTGTTTTTTTTTTTTTCTTTAACACATAACGCATTTTATCTGGTCACCTGTCACTTTTGCTGAGTGTTATAGGAGCTGAACAAGACAAGAAGAAAAAACAACTGTTTTTTTCACTCAAGTCACATGTTGCAAAAGGTGTCAGATGCCAAGAGTTAGAGCTCAAGCTTTCTCAGATATCCATAATCCAGTGAGAGAGCAAAATGATGGATGGCCCTGGAGGGAAGATTAGGCAGATCAGTAAATGAAAGTTTGAAACATTTGACAGAGACTTTTTTTTCTCGGGTCGATAATTTGGCTGGGGATGTTTCCTGAATATGGCTTTGCGGCTGTGATTTACCTGGGGTATTGTCTTGTCTGTCAGCGCTTTCTTTGTACCTGTGGTTTTGAAATAGGATTTCTATAGTTCTGGTTTGAATGTGACAGTGTTTTTGGTGGTGGGTAGTTTTCATGGCATCAGAATGGATGTGTGTTACTTAAAGGCAGGGTTACAGGAGAGGGGAAGAGAGTTATACAAAATCATACTAGCAAAAGCAGGATCGTAGTCAGAGCAGTCAGTAGCATAAACTTGGTTGTGGTGTTATTTGAAAAGCAGGTGGGGTCTATAAATCGTGACATAGTCTTTTCATCCAGGCTTTTCTTCTCTACTATCGCGTCAGTTTGGCTGAGGTGAACGCCACTCATGGTGCATGGAATGCAGGCTTGAGCCTGTTTGACGTTGGCATGATGATGAGCAGTTGTGGATATTCTGAGGATGAAATCAGTTACCTCTGCCCTCGATTCTGACAGAGGGTGGCATCGCAGTCTTGCATAGCTGTGTTTTGACAAGTTTCAGATGTGGTTGTTGGTTGTTGCACATACATAACTGCTAAAAATTTGGTACTAGTGACATGTATCAGTTTGCCTTGACAGAACAATTTCAGTGCTGTTAGTTTTTTTTGTGGGATGACTTGTTTTTGAAAACTGGGGGAACCCCTAGGTGAGAATTCTTTGAAAGGATTTCTGTATTTAGGTATCTAAAAATTCCTCAGGAATTGTCTTTTTTCCCCAACTTAATCCATTTTTGCAACTGTGGGCAAAAGAGCATTCTGGAACAAGGGAGGCACTCCAAGTGAGACAGAGAGAGAGAGAGGAGGGGGGGGGGAGGCTCAGTTAGGACATTAAAGTGTAGACATTTATGAAGACGTACAGTTTCTCACTGTTCGCAGGAATTCCAGCATTTGACATCCCTCCCCCCCTCCCCCTTCCTTCCCACCCCCACTATTCTCTCATCTTGAGGTCATCCCACTCTTCCTAAACTCCCGCACTCCCTGTCAAATTTTTAGCTGGAAAAATATGCTGAATGTTAAAAGAAAAATCAGAAGATAAATCGTATAGAAATGACAGGCTGAAAATGATGTGTAGAATTAGAGTGCTCTACATCGCACTGATTTTAGCCATTTTCTGCAAAATAATCCACTTGGAGAGAAGGAGGAGGTATGCCCACACCGTTCCCCCCTACCCAAGACTCGGACCGTTTTAAGCCTTGACTGACATTCATTGACAATATATTTTCACAGATTATATGAAGAGGTGAAACTTATTTTCATAAATTATGACTTAATTAAAGCTTATTTTCATAGACTGTAATGAAGAGAGTGAACCTTATTTTCATACGTTATAATGAAGAGATTGAAACTTATTTTCATAAAATATGATGAAGAGATTGAAGTTAAAAAATTGTTTTTTTTTTTTTCTCTGTAAATTGATAATTGTTTGCCATTTCAGGTTGTTGTGTTGATTAAAGATGGCAAACTTCACACACGGGATGGCTTTGAACACCAGCTGTCGGTGAGCTGGTTTTTTATGTGTAAAACTTCTTTCGTTTTTCTTTTTATAAAAATTTTTTTTTTTCACAGTTTTTCTTTTGTACTAATTCTTTTTTGTGTTATTGTCCCTTTTCCTGTCTGTGCACATGTATTCAGTGTACATTTGTGTGTGTGTGTGTGTGTGTGTGTGTGTGTGTGTGTGTGTGTGTGTATGCAGTGAGACAGAGGGATGCAGATATCAGACATTTGAAAATGTATCAGTAGCACATTATGGTAGTAGTATTTTAAAACTATAGCTTAGAATGTATGAAAGTATGAAAATGACTTTGTATTGAATGTATGGGAATGTTTGAAAGTTTCTTTGTGCATCTGCCTAGACAGTCAGGAATTTTTTTTTTTAAAGAAAAAATGGGAAAGAAAAAGGAGAGAAGGGAGCTAAATCTATCTACCCTCAACATATCTTGGTCATACATAATCTCTAAGGCTGACTTCTTTTTAGTTCACATATCACTTTTGACGGAAAGGCCGGACACCTTTCTTCACCAAGGGAGCATGCCAACCTTTGGATCTCATTTCAACTTTGCAGCACTTGGACTAATGGAGATGCAGTCTATGGAGCTGATCTTTTACCCAAATTTACAGGGTGTTTTATCGGGTGGTTGTGTCCAAGTGATGACCTTGTAAGGACTATAGGCAAAAAACACTAGCCCTAAAGCAAAAAGAAAAATTGTTGCAAAGAAATTTATTATGGTTTTGAAGTGAAGGTATTCAATGGTGGCTCAGAGCAGGTCCTTACAGACGATGCACAGAAATTGCCTGGTTCAAGACCTTGCCAATAAACTCTCCTTTCCTTTAAACACTGCTTTTATTGGATGATATTTTTCTCTTTATTATCACTAGATGGACTTCCCAACAACAGTTTCTTTTCCTTAAATATCCATGTTTAAGATTTTTTTTTGAGGTGGTTATTGAGAGAAGTTCCATTGTTGTTTTTTAATGCATGATGCGCTTCAGGTGACATGAAAACATGTTTATATGTTGTGAAAGTGGACACAATCCCCAGTTTTCATAGGCAGTAGCTTAAGCTCAGAGGATTTGCAACCTCTTTCTCGGGTGCAGTTTTCTTTCATATTCTTACGTGACTTTGAACTATAGCATTCCAGCAACTTTGTAAACGGAGTAGTTTGTTTTATTGGTCTTATAAGGCTTAATCTGGTTGGTGTGAAAACTATGATAGGCACTTGGATAGTCGGGCATCTCTTGAGCCCTCTGGCCCCATTCTTGCTGAGTGGGTAAAAATATTTTAGCCAGTTCAGTCCTTTATGTTGTCCATCCATCCAGGGAATTTGTTCGTCTGCCTCGTGTACCCTGTTGTGAGTGACCTTGGACAGGTAGTCACGGCAAGGTACAAGTCGGTATCAGTTGAGTTCTTGATTTATTTATTTTGTATTTTTTTGTGTGCATAGCTTTCAGTAAATCTAGAAAAAGCGCAGAAAGTTTGGCCTTTTTGTCTTTTGCTTTTGCTTTCTCATGAACTGTGGACTTCTAATGAGTACACAGGCTTGTGCTCGTATGTAAACCAATCAGAAATGAGGTCAACTGATCTGCTCCTGTACTTGTCTTGAAAGGTCAGCGGAGTCGAGCTTTTGAGTCCAAAACGTCACCAGTGGTGTATCATTTTCAGATGTGAGCATGTTGGTTGGGAGTTGAAATGTGTGCAGGTGGATGTTTGATTTCAGGTGCGGCTGCTGTTTGAAGAAACATTCCACAGTGAAAACGACAACAGCTACAGGGTGCTGTGTGTGGAGCATTTTCTCAACCACCTGCCAGGTACTGCAGGATGGCTCATTTGATGTACTCTGCTCTGATGAGCTCTTTATGTCTGGGACGATCTTATGGGATTAACGAATCGATTTACTTCTTTGTAATTTGTTGTTGTTGTCTTAAGATGTGAATTGCCAGACTGCAGCACCTGTCGCCTCAAAACGTGAACACTAATTTTGTTTGTTTCATTTGTTTCTTTTCATTGAAAATTTTTTTCCCTCTGCAGTATTTTTTTTTCAGCATTGTGAAGAACCTGATTTAAAGATAAAGGAGCATCTTGTAGAATTTGCTTGGGCTGAGGGAAGTTCAGCACTCAAGGCAGAGCTGTCTTGGTGCTGTGTCCTTTGCTGTCAAAAGACTTTTTTGTACATACTGCTCATTAGCACACGCAAATGCACATGCACACACACACACACACACTCACTTGCACACGCATATGCACAGTGTGAAATAGAGGATATATATCTTTTTACTATTTTCCATCTAACATCTCGGTTTGGGTGAATATACCGAGGCAGACCTGAGCTTTCAGATTTGTTCTGAATCCTATGTATAGCAAACCAGTTTCAACCCAGCAGAGAAAGAATCACATACAGGACAGATCTCTTGTGTTGTCTTGTAGAAGTTTTGAAATTTTTCTATGGTGATTTCTTTTTTTTTTTTTTTTTTTTTGTTTTGCTGTCCCATTTCCCATGCCACCACAGTGGCAGTGCACATAATGCCACCCAATCTGACACCTGTCCACAGCCACAGCCCAGCGGGTCCCGCCACAGTCCTGGCACAGGCAATCCACAGGGAGCAGTCAGTGTCAGGTCGTCAAGAGGCAACCCACGGAGAGGAGACACCGCTCTGCTGCTGAGTCACTTAGGTGGTGTCGAGCAGTGCCTGTTCTGATCCAACATATGCATGACACCACCTACTAAGCCACCTACTGATGACAATAATTGCTTAGTTGCTGAGCCGGTGTGAGTGAGCTCTCCCTCCAGAGGGTGCCACCATGACCGTCCAGTGACAGTCACCATGGACTCGTCGATACCGGTGACCCCAAGAGAACCAACAAAGGCCACAGATGTGGAGAGGACATCAAAACTGAGGTCACCATGAGAGCAGGGCATGAAGCGCCACAGAATTTGAGACATATTTTTTATGCTGATCGATGAGAATGAGGATGATGAAGATGATGCTAGGGATTTCCATTTCAGTCTGAGACTGCATGACAGGGCTGTACTGTACACTTCCTTTGATGATATATCCCGGCATCAACCAGGCCCGAGAGATGAGACACGTGCAGTGTTGGTCAGGAAATTTGAGGAACACTCTCAGAGAAGCATCATTAAGTGGATGAAACTCAACTGTTTGGTCTCAGTCTGCCAGCTGATCCCGAAGCAAACTCAGCTCTGGCTAGCAGCTGGTCGGGGCAGAAAAATCCGACATGACTCTGATGGGAATTGAATTCATGACCTCCCACCTGGGAGTCTGACGCTGACCACTTCGCCACGGCGGCTTGTTTATGGTGATTTCTGTGCAAAGGGACGAGGAAAATGCAGGTAGAATGAAAAGAGTGAAAACCCCCCACTAAACCATTCCTGTTTAGTGAGTCATAGGATGTGTGTGGATCTTGTCTGTCGAAATACCTGCGTATTTGGTGTGGTACAGATGCATACATAAATATTAGGGGTCAACATGAACATGGCCATGGAAGATAGATTGCATTGAAATATATGTGGAACAGAGTAAGAACAGAAGGTATATCATCTGTTTTGGAGTGGAACAATTATTCAGCCACCGTGTACTTACCTTGCAAATAATTTGCAGAAGAGAAAAATGATCATGGAAAATCAGAGAGCCTTCCGTCTACACAGTCACCAACATACAACGCATGCATACACATACACCTTTTACAATGAACACACAAAGTGATACATTCACATATATGTACACACACACACACACACACACACACACACGCACACACTCACACTCATACATGTGCACGCATGCATGCACGCATGCATTTTATCAGTAGCAAAGATAGATTGTGCAGTAATTGTGTAGAAACTTTCTGACATTCTCAAGCTGCATGAGAGCATGTCTAGTATTAGTTTGCTTGGTTCATTTTTCTTTCTTTCCTTCCTTTTCAGTTTATTAACAAGCAAAATCATGCATCTGTCAACTTCATGTTTTCATATGTGAGTGCCCGCCTCTGTGTGTGTGTGTGTGTGTGTGTGTGTGTGTGTGTGTGTGTGTGTGTGTGTGTGTGTGTGTGTGTGTGTGTGTGTGTGTGCCATGTGTTACAGTGGCAGACAAGAAAGAAAGTGGTGGTCCTACACGCCATCCAACCACGTACGACCAATGCCTGGACTTGCTGTGGAATCATTCTGGTACAAAGCAGTCGAGTCTCTCTTTCATTTCCAGTTTTCTGCATGTTTGTCCCACTGAATGTTGCTGTATGACTTTGTTTTGTTGTTTGGTTTCAATCTGCTCCTTTTCAGTTTGGTGTGTGTGATCTTTTTGCCACCAGTCTACCTGTCCACCTTTGCAAGCTGATTATCAGTCTCTTACATTGAGGCTGACTCTGCGTTTCATTTCCTTACAGATTATTTGGAAAGATGTGGGTATTAAGATGTGCTATTTAGAAGCATCTTCAACAGCAAAAGAAACCCCAGATTGAAGACGTTTTGATTTGAGGCCCCCCCCCAGCCCACCCCATCCCCCAGCCCACCAAAGTTTTGAAATGTCTAAGCATACGTGTATTAAGTGTGAGACCGAATGATAGACAACTGTCCTAGCAACACAGTTATGGAGCATTTAGTGGCCTGGGCACTGTTGAATGGATAACAATGGCTTGAAAAGGAATGAAGACTGTATGCATATATTTGCACATGCTTCAGACTTCAGTGGCACTGTTTAAGAGGACCAAGAAGTGAACAGTCGGTGTTGGTTCTTTTTAGACTGATTCTGAATTATCAGAAAAAGTTGTAGTGACCACAATGGTCAGTTATGAACATCAACAACTTGGGAAACACACACTTGCAGCTGAGTGTATCCACTTCTTGAAACAAAGCAGCGCTAAATCAGGGAAGGTTCACATGGAGCACAACCTTAAAGCACTTGTGTCATATAATGGGATTCCTCATACTGATACTGATTGCTCCTTGTGGACTGCTGGTGCGTGGAATGTAACAGCAACAGGGTGTAGCTAAACACATACAGGAGCCAGAAAGAGCAACAATGAGATACTGCCACTGAATTAGCACTGAAATGTAGGACCGCAAAAGAAAAAAAAGAATTCAAGCATTAAACAGTTCAAAAGAATATTTATATACTCGTTTTCTGATAGAATTGAATAATTGAATGCTTCTGCTTTATTGACAAACTACAGTGAATGAAGAATGCGTTCATTCTAAGAAAATCGCAGATATCTCCAGTATAGTCTATGTATTTCATGAGCCATGTGGTCACTGCCTTTTCTCAGAGAAAATTGCGGGTATCTCCATTACAATCTGTGTATTTTGGTGAACCAGGTGATCATGCCTTTACTCTTAGAAGATTGCAGGTATTTCCATTACAGTCTATGTATTTTGATGAACCAGGTGATCATGCCTTTACTCTTAGAAGATTGCAGGTATCTCCAGTACAGTGTAGTTGGTGAACCAGGTGGTCATGTCTTTACACTGAGGAAATTCAGATTTCTCCAGTACAATCTACATGTTTGGTGAACCAGGTGGTCATGCCTTTTTTTTTTTGATTAGATAGCAGGTGTCTCCACTAGAGTCTAGTAGAGTCAGTGTATTTGGTGAACCAGGTGGCTTTCCCTTCACTCATAGAAAATTGCAGGTATCTCCATTACAGTATGTGTATTTGGTGAACCAGGTGGTCATGTCTTTACTCTTAGAAAATTGCAGGTATTTCCAGTAGACTCAATGTATTAGGTGAACCAGTGGGTCATCCTATCACTCGTAGAAAAATGCAGGTATCTCCAGCAGACTCGATGTATTAGGTGAACCAGGTGGTCATCCCATCACCCGTAGAAAATTGTAGGTATGTCCAGTTCATTCTGTGTACTTGGTAAAGCAGGAAGTCAAGTTCAATAAAATGGTTACAGCTCACTTATTTCTTGACAGATCTCTCTGATTTTTTTTTGCATGTTTTGTTGTTATGCATTTGTCTACAATGTCCTGTCAAAATGACTTGATTATGTTGATAATAAGTATATCAGAAATTGACATAATTATAAAAAGTTTACAAAAAATAACAGTTTTTTTCGAGTATACACAAACACACTGCGCCAAATAGAATGAATCAGAACACTGTAAAAGTGGTCTTGCTGTTTATTCAACATCAGCACTACTAACACATAACAGTCATATAAATCCCAAGGAATCTTGTTCTTGATGATAATCTGCTCATAATGGGGGGGGGTACTATTATTTAGGTAAAAAGGGGCATAATCATGCTTTTCATGGTATGTTCACTAACATCTCTGTTACTCATCCATTTCTTGAGTTATTTGTTAGATTTTTTGTGGATTACTTCTTTATACCCTTGTCTACAATTTCACATCATTTTAACTTTATTTTGGGGGTAATAATGATGGTTCACACTAATAACATATGATAAAAAACAGTTTGTTTTGTTTTCAATTTGAGAGTTTTACAACAATTCACCACATAAAAGCCCACTAAACACAGCACAAATACCTTTTGGTGTTGCTCAACAATATTACAAACACCTGGATTCATATTGTTGTCATAAATGTCCCTCTGTGTAACAATCTGTATGTTACTGGGGGTACCCCAATTCTACTAGAAAGGGGCATAATTTTACTGTTTGGGGTAGGTTCAGTACCTCAATCCCTGTTTATTTATTTGTTGACATATGACTTAGATTTTATGGCTTCTCTTTCCTTATACCCCAAGCTATGATGCTGTATAACAATAATGTAGTATTGTTGGCCATTAGGGGATGGACAGGGATATAATGAATGGTGGGTTTTACAAAAAGAACACTTTCAAGTATACAAAAACAAATTGCATCATATAAAATCAGTGAAAACAATGAAAAAAAGTGGTGTGACTAATTATTCAACATCAGCACTAACACATCACAGTCATATAAATCCCAAGGAATTGTTCTTGATGATAATCTGCTCATAATTGGGGGTACTATTTTTTAGGTAAAAAGGGGCATAATCATGCTTTTCACAGTATGTTCACTAACATCTATATTACACATCCATTTGTTGATTTATTATTTGTTAGTTTTTTTGTGGATTACTTCCTTATACCATTGTCTACAATTTCATTTCATTCTAATTTGATTTTGGGGGTGATAATGATGGTTCACACTAATAATATATGATAAAACTGTTTTTGTTTTGTTTTCAGTTGAGAGTTTTTCAACAATTCATCACATAAAAGCCCACTAAACACAGCACAAATACCTTTTGGTGTTTGCTCAACAACATTACAAACACCTGGGATTCATATTGTTATCAGTAATTGTCCCTCTATGTAACAATCTGTATGTTACTGGGGGTACCCCAATTCTACTAGAAAGGGGCATAATTTTACTATTTGGGGTAGGTTCAATACCTCAATGACTGCTTATCTATTTGTTGACATATGACTTAGATTTTATGGCTTCTCTTTCCTTATACCCCAAGCTATGATGCTATATAATATAATCTAGTTTTGTTGGCCATTAGGATGGACAGGGATGTACCAATGGTGGTTTTACAAAAAAAACAGTTTCTGCACATATATACATGTTACAACACATAAAACCTGTAAAACACTGACAAAAAGTTCTTTTAGTGTTTACTCAGCATCACTGTAAGTATACAGTGTGGTCCAAATTGTTATAGTATAATACTTATTGGTAAATGTTCAAAAGTGACAACCATGGGAAAAAAAAGGTCTGAAAAAAAAAAAAACAATTGTCTGTTGAAAAGAAAAAAAAAAAAAAAAACACACAGAGAAAATACTGTAGAAACTGAAGAAGAATCTGAAATACAGAATAAAAGTTTCAAGATAAGTAAACAGACCCACAACTGGGCACACACACACACACACACACACACACACACACACACACACACACACACACACACACACAGTAAGTAGACCCACACTTGGGCACACACACACACACACACACACACACACACAATTTACACACACACACACACACACACACACACACACACACAATTGCACACGCACACACACACACACATGCATGCATGCACACACGCACACACACACACACACACACACACACACCACACAGTGAGCAGACCCACAATTAGGCACACACACACACACACACACACACACACACACACACACACACACACACACACACACACACACACACACACACACACACACACACACACACACACACACACACACACACACACACACACCACACACACACACACACACACACACACACACACACACACACACACACACACACACACACACACACACACACACACACACACACACTGTACACATATGCACAAACACGCACTAACAGTATCACACACACACATGAATGTAAAAACACCACAATGGCGCGAAAAAAAAAGAAAAAATAAACTGCTGTGGATGAGTGCTTCTGTGCTTTACAAAATGAACAAACTTTATATGAAAACTTGCATAGAGAAATAAACAATGCTTAGGGCACACATGTGCGCACGCGCGCGCGCGCACACACACACACACACACACACACACACACACACACACACACACACACACACACACACACACACACACACACATACACACACACAGAGTCCCACCTACCCATACAGTCATTATTTGCATAATTATGTGATTTCAGTAGGAAATATGTGAAAGAAGAGAAATACAGAAAACAAATAGTGGAAGAATGAAGAATCAAGTAGTAACAAACAAAAATGGAAAAGAAAAAAAAAAGAAAAAAAAAAAAAAAAACTGAGCTACTTGCCTGAATCCAGTTTCTGGTCATGAAGGAACTGAAGACTGGAGCTCTGTGCAGCGTAAAATTGGCACAGTTGATTTTTGACTAGTATTCCCAATGAAAACACCACCAAGGCTGGGACTGACCACGCCCCATGCCACGCCCCCCGGCCGCTTCCACAGGACCCTCGCCGTCATCCTAGCCCCTACCATGTCCACTACCCTCTCTCCGGTCATGATAGGCGTGCGTGCAGTGCTCGTTGATGGCACGGGTTCGGCTATTTCCGCTTCGTCACCCTCGCTCGCGGCGTTGTACTCACAGCTGTCATGTGCAACTAAAATGAAGACACGTCATCACCACCAGCACGTGTCTCCGATAAAAGTGAATGGTGCTGATTCCCATCCGTCTCCTCCTCATCGCTAGTATCAGGATCCGATCCTCAAAGGTCTTCTTCATCACTATCACTTCATTTTTATCGTCATCTAAAACATCAAGCGCAGTAACGCTTGAAAACGGAGGCGTCGACGAAGTGCTAAGTTGAGCTGCCATCTTGGATATGCTTATCAGCTGTAACCTCTCAACTCGCAATTTGCATAACACATGGTCAGCTGGCTGCTCGCGTGAAGGGAAAGGGGCCGTTCCTCGACACCAGTAGAAGTGAGAACATTTTAGACGGTCGTTTCCCAAGTAGATTTTTCAGCTTTCCGTGACGAAGTTACGACGTGACACTCACGTCCCGGGCGTAGCGGTTTTCAGTTTTCAGGACGTGTGTTGTATGATTTAGTTAATGGAGAATATCACATCAGGCTGTAAAAAAGTGGTGTATTTAATACTTTTAAGGTAAAACTATCAATGATGATATAGGTTGGTATGTGTTGATGTTGTTGAAACAGCAGTAGTTATTGTAATTATTCTTTTTTTTTTTGGGGGGGGGGGGAGTAAAAAGAAATTGGCTTTGTCTTTTTATCTCTTTGCTGGGATCATTGATAAATAAGGGCTGTAGAGTGTGCGCCCTTGTGCCATGCATATGGACCCAAAAGAAAGAGATTCTGTTTGATCATTAAGGTAGATTTATTTGTGGATATGTTTTCAGGATATGGCCAGTGCTCATTTCACCAAGGCCATGCAGCTGATGCTGAAAGATTCTGTGGTGGTAAGTTGGGTTCTGAGATGGACAACATGTTTTGCTGATATGGTTCATGTGGTTTAGGTTTGTTCATGTGCCTGTACTTTGCTGGAAGTGCAGTGTCTTTCAGGTCCGTAGAGACGTTTTTTTTTTTTCAGTAATAACTTTTTCTCCTAGTGGTATTATGCCCATGTCTTCATAAACAATTATATCCAGAGTTATGATGCGTCTCCCTTCCAGTAGTCCACAGAGGGCTATGAATATCGGGGACACTCTATGGAGAACATTCTGCACTGCACTGTTACAAAGTAATTTCAGTGGATTGCTTCTTGTGATGTAGCAATATCTCTTCATATGTAGTCTGAATATCAATTTGAATGTATAAACTTGAGTTGTGTAGTTTGCGAGTATCACATTTTTATGAGTGACTAACATAGATCATAAGCTTTGCAGGTCTTTTCATTTGTTCTAAACAGATGCAAGCTTGTCTACCCCTCAGATCATCCTCTTTCTCTTACTGTCTTCCTCTGCTAGGTTTTTTTTTTTTGTGGTCTGGAAATAAAAAAGAAGATTGACTGAAGTGATGATAAGAGAAAGTGTTTGATTGCAGCGGAGGTCGGTGAAGCACAATCCAGCCTACATGGAGAGCCTCAAGGTTGCTGTGGAGGTGAGTGGTTATGTAAATGTTGTGAGAGTGCAGGTGTTTTATGTGGAAAGGCAGATGACTTTGTCTTGTTGACTTAGCTCTTCCAGCTTTTGTATTTGTCAGATTCATAGCTGCCAACCCTTTTCTTAATTTTCGACATAATTCCTTAATTTGATAATCATTCTCCAGGTCTGGTGAAAATATCTTGAATTTCATGATATCGTTAAAAACATATACAGTCATCTTTGATGAAGGATGAAGAAATATTGTTGAAAGAAGGCATGAAATATTTTTTGAGTGTTTGGAACAACATGTGTAAACAGTACATTTCTTTTCATGCCCTGAGAGCATTAGTTGCTGTATTTTGGTTTTAAACGAACTTTCAGTTCAAAGCAGAATGTGTTTGGGGCTTTTTCTCATGTAGTTTTCTCTGTATGGAAAAAAATGCATTTTATTCAGCAACAATGACTTGACCTTTAAATCTTGCAAAGAAACTTGGCTATTTCAACACCTGAAAATGGCCACCATGCTATGACTTTGTTCCTAATATATGGTGTATTAATCATAAGAGTATTAACTTTGTTCTGTTGTGTAATAAGTGGGATAGGAAGTTAAATGCATTTTACAGAAAATGATTGATATGTAGGTCTTCGTCTTATTTTTTATCACTTAGTCGGTCCAATGTTTCATTAGTTAAACCTGATGTTTATTTTTTTTTCTCATTCTCCAGGTCTTGTGCAGCGTTGTTGTAATTAAAAACAGCATCAGCAAAGCAATAACAACAAAAATCAATGCAGGGGATGGGTATGTAGGATAGAGAAGATCCTGAGGCTAGTGTATCTGCATTATCTTCTTGTGTTGCTTTTGTTTTGTGGAAATTGCATCTAGTTTTGGTAAATTCTTTTTCTTTATACATCTTCATACCCACCCCCCACCCCACCAACAGGAGGGAGAATTCACCAAAGATGGAAGACAGCCACATTCATCTCCCAACTTTGTCTTCAGGTGAAGAATTATGTGAAGAGGGAGACGGATTGTTCGCCTGTCGCCCAAGCAAGATAAGTCTTGTGCTCTGTCTCGCCTATACTTTGCCTTTGTGTAAAGATTGCTGTGTTTGCACTCTGTACTCATTTTATCTGTGGCTTCCGCTTATATCTTGACGTGTGAGGTTATCGGATGGGCTAGCATTCTAACCTTATTCGCTGAAATTTTCTCGCGATCGTGGTGGTGCTCCGGTTCTTGTCTATTTGCGTAACCGGTTCGAGGTTGATCGGCATTTTCCATCGCCACGTCCCTCGCGTTTTCTCGGCCTCCCTTTGTCCATCGGCCTTGCATTCTCACTCGCCTTTACGCCTTTTGCCCCTAAATTCCGATTTCTAATCTCGCCGTTACTTGTATCACGATTCCACTATCTCATCTGCGACGATCGCGGGTCGGTTTCGTCGCCATCTTGTTTTGCGCCAGTCTCCATTCCTTGTCGCACCAGCTTTCTAGCCCACGCAATTACACGTGGTTTGTCGTTCGGAAATTGCTTCCTACATTTGTTTACACCCCTCCCATTCATTGCCACATTTTCGATCGGCGTCGTGTGTGCGTGGCGATCGCATCGCCCTTCGGCATTGCTGTTACACGTGGCGTTACTCAGCACTTTTGGTTCACGCCACTGTCGTTGCCCACGCACGGTTTCGTTCATCGCTACTGCGTTTCTGTCACTGTGCGAGCTTGTTTACTTTTATATTTCCATTGTGTTATATTGCTATTGTGTGCGCACGGTCGATCGACCTGTATACCCTCCGATCGATCGACCGTCGTGTTACGATCGTGTGCTCCGGTTTTCACAACCTCCGCGCGACGATCGTGAGCCGGTCTCGTCGCCATCTTTGTTTTGCGCCGGTCTCCCTCTCTTGTGCACCAACTTCTAACCCTCGGTATTTTACGTTTTTTTTTCGCCCTGAATTTGCTTCCTCAATTGGTTTGCACCCCTTTCTTTCAGTTGTCACAATTCTCGCTCGCCTTCGTGTCCTTAACGATCGCGATCGACGGCGTCATTGTATTTACACGTGGCGTTACTCAGCACTTTGGGCCCACGCCACGGTCGCTTCTCACGCACTGTTTCGCTCTCATTTCTGCTGCGCTTTGTGTCCCTGTACGGACTTGTTTACCTGTATATTCCATTGTGTGCGTTGTTTACATTTTTATTTTATTGTGTGTGCGCACGATCGATCGGTCGACTTGGTTATCCTCCTCGATCGACCGTCGTGTCTCCCGTTCCCGTTTACGATCGTGTGCTCCGGTTTCGCTCGGCGCATCCCAATATGGTGAAGGACTCGGCTGGGTCGAGCAATAACTCTGACGTTCAGAGTTCGCTCACATTCCCGGAGGACCCACGAGTTGGTTCCAACCCCGAGCGAAACCGTCTCCCTGGGAGAACGGCCGGCCGCGGTAGACGGAGACGTCCCTCCCGCGGAGGGGACGACGGGGAGTCTCCCTCCTCTACCCGACCGACGGACGCACGACCGTTGCGTTCGAAAGCTAGAAGGCAACCGGCTGCGATTTCTAAGTGCCTTTCGTTCAACCTGCCCAGGAAATCTAAGGGCAAGGCCCCCCTTAAGGGACCCCCGTCTAGCCAAGAAATCCGAGCGGGATTCCGCTTCTCCCCCAGCCACCCTGCCTTCTAGCTTTCCTGCGCATAGTCAGACATCCACTTACTATGCCGAGTCACGCGACCCCCGGCCCCCGGGGACCTTTGCCGGGCCGCGGACAGGCACGGGTGACGGCCTTGGGCTGGAACCCCCACCCGTCACTCGCACTTATGGGACGCGCGGGTCCACTTCTTCCCCCCATCCGGACTCGCCGTCTCACGACGCTCTCCCCCACCGTGCACAGGTGCAGCCAACACCCCTGCACGAGGAGCGTCCAGTTTATCTCCGGACGCAGTTTTATGGCCACGTCTTGGCACGACCATGCACATGTCCATAACTCTGGGCGTATGGGAACACCGAGTGCATCCACCGGTTGTGAACATACACAAGACGGCCGACCAACCCCGCTCGCCCCGTCGCAGGTTCCCCTAGGGGTTCAGGACGTTCGGGGTCCGACCTACTCGGCCCCCATTTGGGCAACGTCCTCGGTCCCGTTCCTCCGGGGGGAGGATCTACCAGCGGGACCACGGGTAACCTGTCCCATTCCACTGGGACCCGGCACGCTCCCGGGGGAAACCACATACCAGGGTCGATTACTATTCCCCCCCTGCTGCCCAAGGTTACCCCGGTCCCCGGCGTCCTGCACAGTACTCTGGGCCGCCACAGCCCGCTTATCTCCCCGGGGACCAGTGGCTCTGCCCCCGAGAGGGACCAGTGGCTCAATACACACACCCAACCTGAACAACAATTTGGTCGATTGTGGCACCCAACCTCGCAGACTTGGGTCGACTGGGTCTCCCACTCGGGCGCTGTGTCCGATCGGCAGTCCGGGCTCTCCCACCCCAGCCCGTCTGCCGAGCATAGAGCCACGAGGGTCCCGCC
>JADBJO010004917.1:5000-17500 GCA_016801955.1 Conus betulinus
AGAGAACAGCTCCCAGTGCAGCAGCACAGGGAGACAGGTTGTGACCCTTGCTATTGCTGAAGCGCCAAATGAACTGTGCCTTGACCATGATGCTCCGTAAGCTGACAGCTTCCCACAGACATATAGTGACGCCGTGAGAATGTTTTTGTCTGTATCAATTCCATGGGTTTTAATAAGTTTTCCACATAAGTCTGGATTAGATCAGCAGCATCTCACAGTTCCTTCAGGCTTTCGCTTTTCTTTCTTCTACCTCTGGGTCGTAACACAATCTTTGACCAGAAGTCGATAGCAGATATTTATTGACTCACTGGTGGCAACATTTTCACTGCTAACTGGTTTCCAACACCCACACCACTGTGGAGACAAAAAGGTCACAGAGAGAGAGAGAGAGAGAGAGAGAGAGAGAGAGAGAATGCGAATGGTTATTCAGATTTCAGGCCTAGGCCCCTATCTGAAGGGGATGGTCGTTCACTGACTCATATAATCTCTCACACACACACACACATATATATATATATATATATATATATATATATATATATATATATATATATATATAACATGGAATTTAGACACTGGTCATAAAGCATTTGCCATGCACTAAACAAAAATAAAGTAAAACATAACAAAGCCAAAAAAAATGTCATTGGTATGTGGTCCAGCAACTTTTTATGTTGAAGCAGTACACAAACGTTTTAAAGCTCTGTAAGTGAATAGTGCTACATTAGATAAAACACTTTCATTTCTACATGCCATAAGTAGATAAACCTGAACTGATATGGGTTTGTACAATACATGATTATGAGGAAGAAGAAGGAGGAACATAACTCCATCTGCTTTACTACTGTATCTAAACCGGTGGCTGGCTATGTCAGACACACCAATCTAAGTTTTGTAAGAGCACTTTTAACATATCTATACATAACAATTTCAACATATGGTTCCACAAGATTTTGTTGTCTTAAATGCCCTATATTCAGCAAATCTATCACTGGTGTGCATGTGACTATGCCAGTCTTGCCACCTACAGTCGATGATCCTTTGTTTAAAGCATTTAATAAAGGCTGCAATATTTTCGACACCTTGTTTTTCCCATACAAAAGCAAAACCATAAGAATATAGGCACTTACGAACATTGGTGGCCCACGTCTTCTTTCCATTAATAGCAAGATCATATAACACTTTATACGCTTTAAATGGTAACCTGTAATTTTCCATCCTAGTCAGTTTTAACCAGTAACTGATGCATTTAACGCATGAGTTTAAATAGATAGGATATCTCCCTATTTCTCCATAAACCAAATCACATGGAGTACGACTGTCGACGTTCAAAAGCGTTTCATGGCAAACAAATGCAGCTTTTCAATAACATTGCTGCTTTCGAACTCCCATATTTCAGCCCCATATTGTAAAATCGATTGAACTTGTGAATCAAATAACAATAAAATATATTAAACGAACTGCAGTCAAGCTTATACATTACCTTAAGTATAACTAGAACAGCTCTTTTTGCTCTGTTAACTATATCTCTACGTGCATAGGTAACACTCAGCCTGGTTGAAAAGAATACGCCCAGATACTTATGTACGTTTACTACTTTTACAGGCTCATTTCCATACACCCAATGTCCGTGTCTAGCCAGATACCCACCCTTGCGAAAAACGGATATTTTTTTTGTTTTTCCATACACACCTTAGGTCCAATCTCATTGCAGCTGCATACAAACTATTCACTGTCTTTGTAGGCCAACCACTGACATTGATAACAAGATAATATCATCTACAAAGAGTAATATGAACAATTCTATCAAATCAAAGGACACACCATGTTTGCCATTTTCTATAATTTTTTAGTGCAAGTTCGTTGACGAACAACGAAAAGAGAATCGAGCTGCAAACGTCACCTTGCTTTACTCCCCTTGTGTAATTCACAACACCTGATAATTTACACCCACTTCTTATCCTAGCCTTTACATTTCTATACATACTCTTAATGCATCTATATAATTTACCACTGACTCTATTTTTTTAGCAACACAGGCCATAGCAAATTCTAGAAATGGAGTCTAAAGCTTTCTCAAAATCTACGAATGCAACGTACAACTTTTGATTCTTTGCAAACTGTTTCTGAATGGCAGTTAGCAATGTAAATATATGATCTATCGTACAGTAGTCCTTCTTAAAACCCTGCTTGATGTTCCCCAGTTATGTTATTTAAATTCACCCACTCTTGTAATATGTTGATTATTGAGCTGTATAACTTACTACTTATATAACACAATGATATACCTCTGTAGTTGTTCATGTTGCTGACTTAGCCTTTCTTAAAAAGTGGTATAATAGTTGACTCAGTCCAGTCACCTGGACAGATTCCATTATTGAATAAATGGTTGAATAATTTCACTGAAAACATTAACACTGGCTCTCCTGCTTTTTTAAAGAACTCTCCAATTAAATCATCAGGTCCAGCCGATTTACCATTCTTCAGCTTTCTAACTGCTATCATTATCTCGTCCCTAGATATTGGCCTGTCATACATCTCATCACCATCCTCTACTGTATCATGATCTGGAAAAACATGTGTTTCTCTATCTAATAATATCTTAAAATGACCAAACCACTGATCAATGGATGTTATTTTGTGGTTGTGTTCTTTTACGACAGAATTTCTGAACCGTTTCCAAAATGTGTCTTCTGGCATTTAACAAAAAATCAGCAGTTTCTTTAACATTAATTCATTTCGTTCCTCCTTCTTACTCATAATCATGTTTTTGTATTCTCTTCTAGCTATACAAAATCTAATTCGGTCGATTATCCATTGAACGCTTAAACAATCTATGAAGTCTTTTCACTTTCGTTTGTTTCATTTGTATTCGTGGTCAAACCATCCTTTGCTTAACTATTTATGTATCGGTATTCGTTTCCTCCTCATATGTCCTGCCTGATCTTTAACAATCTAGTTAAACCTATCTATTGCTGAGAGAGAGAGAGAGAGAGAGAGAGAGAGAGAGAGAGAGAGAGAGACAGACAGACAGACAGACAGACAGACAGACAGACAGAGGCAGACAGACAGACAGAGAATGTTATCACCAAATTCCGAGCCTCAAACTGAAAAGAGTGAAATGATCCTATTCAAAAGCAGGCAAAAAACTACATTTACACTTCAACATTATCCCAACGCGTTACAAAACATGGTAATTACAAGCAATATAGCCAAAAGCCATGAACAAGTAACAGCTGCACACACACACACACACACACACACACACACACACACACACACACACACACACACACACGTACGCACGCACGCACACACACATGCACGCATGCAAGCACGTACGCATGCACGGACGCGCGCGCGCGCACGCACACACACACACACACACACACACACACGCGCGCGCGCGCGCGCACGCACACACATGACGAGAACACGCGCAGGCGTCTTTGTCTCATCTTTCAGCTCGCCATTTATCGCCTGACTTTTTTGTTTCTCTTTTCGTTTTTGTTTTTTGTTAAAGGAATCAATGAAATCTCTCTCTCTCTCTTTCTCTCTCTCTCTCTCTCTCTCTCTCTCTCTCTCTCTCTCTCTCTCTCTCTCTGAGTATGAGCTCACGAAGGCGCAAGCACCATTTTCATTACATGTGCTGATTTGAGTGAAGTTTGTTTAATTACTCCGTCCGGAGCTTTATTATTAATATATCGTTGTTTCCATCTAGATGCTCGTGACTCGCTGGACACAGTGGTATTAGTTTTATTGGTGTACTTTTCATAATTTCTGAGAACTGTGACCTTTTTTTTCACCGCAATGGTATGAACATTGAGGCATACCGCAATGGGATCGGTACATTTGCACCCAAATTAGCCAAACTGTTATTGAAGAAGAGAATTGGCAAGAGATCCCGTGCATCCCGTGAAGCATTTTGTGGCAAGGTACACAGTGGATTGGACATCACTGTCTTTTTTGTGTGGATGCGCCTGTTGACACTGATCGCGTACAGTGTACCGTTCTGTGTTTACAGCATCATGTGCACGGGAGAACTGTCACAGTTTTGGCATGAGAAACTCAGTGTCTCCACTGACTGTAAACAATGATTCCCTTCCGCACCTTAGCTATCGTGACAGTTTGTCAAATAGGCCAACATTCTCTTTTGTGACAGCACCTTGTGCTACATACGACAGCCTTTCTGTACACCCACCAACAGACCTGCGTTTCCTGTTGCTGCTCTCCGGACAAGTGGAAACCAACCCAGGACCCAGCTCTATGGAAAACTCAAGAAGGCACCCGTTGACATACAGTGTGAACAATCAGAAAGAATGGAAGGCAAACTGAACAAATTAATTGACATGATGAATGATACAAGGTCCCATTTTATTAGCCCTGTACAGCGTTTAGAGGACAATATCAATGAGAAATATGAATGTTTGCAAGATCAGTTCATACAAACACAGAACGTTGTCTCCATGTTGCAGTCATCAGTAAAGAAGACTAGTGAACAGTTGGGTCACATGAAAGAAGGTCAGAGTCAGTTTGATTCCAGACTGAGACATCTTGAAGATGAAGTGGAGAGGCAGGAGCGCTATTCTTGGCAATCCAACTTGCTACTGTTTGGAATACGTGAAGAGGAAGGCGAATCACACCTTCTTGGCTTACCATCTCCCAACTCCAGCAGGTTTGTACAGTTTTATATTAAACAAACGTATCTGAATATGGATTGATGTAAATGGTATTTTTGGCGAGGAGCAGCTGGGTTTTAGGAAGGATATTCCACAGCAGACCATGTTTTCACCATGTTCGCTATGGCTCAAATGCAACTTTTGAGGCATAGAAAACTTTATGTGGCATTTATAGATTTCCGCAAAGCTTTCGACAATGTGTGCAGAGGGAAATTGTGGGCTGTTTCACGCAAGTCTAGAATGCAAGGCAAGATATTTAATGCTCTAAGATCGATTTATCATGTCGTTGAAGCAACGGTACGTGTCCATGGTGAATTAACTGATGTATTTATGTGCCCACGAGGCTTGAAGCAGGGAGAGGGTGTGTTCACCAGTTCTTTTTTTCCTTATTCATAAATGAGCTCACAAAAGACGTAGTAAATTTTGGCTGGCATGGTATCCAGTTGTCCCCATACTTTATCAAAATATTGATACTGTTGTTTGCTGATGACGTGGCATTAACATCTGACAGCATCACTGGCCTTCATCTACAGCTGAATATCCTGTCCGATTCAGCAGAACGCCTGGGTCTTATTGTAAATATGGAAAAATCAAATGCTATTTTTCGTAACGGCGGACACTGGGCGGCGAATGAAAAATGGTGGTTTAATGGAAATGAACATAATGTTTATGCATCTTTCAGACAATCCCTGTCAATTAGTACTAATTTATGTCAAATTATGAACATCAGGGTGCGTAACACGCTTTCAAGGTTTAGAATTGGGATGTCCCCGTTGAATTGTCATTTTATGCAGTACAAAGTTGGCTCGAGCAGAGACGTTAACTGTCCATTTTGTACCGATGTTCCAGAGACAGAAGTCCATGTTTTGCTTGTTTGTCATATATATGAAACTCTTTGAAAATAGCTGATTCCAAAAAACGTACTACCTCCGTCCATCTACGTTTAAATGTGTATTGCTACTCTCCTGTAACAACGAAATAATTGCAAGAAAAATGTCCTTATTTATTTTCAAAGCCTTAAAATTGAGACAAGAAAGAATGAATGTGCTTATATGCCGTTAATACTGTGTTTCATTAACTTCACTCCATTGTATGGGCGATTAACTTGACAATTAAACATTCGTCTCTCTCTCTCTCTCTCTCTCTCTCTCTCTCTCTCTCTCTCTCTCTCTCTCTCTCTCTCTCTTGTGTGCATGCGTGCGCGCGTTATAGTGTATGTGTGCGCGCGCATGTGCGTGCGTGCATGCGTTCAGATTTCAACCGCTATGTATTTTCATTCGCTTCTAAAGGTCACTGCCACCTGAAGCACTGATCGTCACAATAGATGTTGTGGGGCTCTACAATAACATTCCTCACGATGAGGTCTCTGTGTCATTGTCAGACACTTTTTATGCCGATCTTGCACCAGACTGCCCACCGATTGGAGTGATCCTAAAAGTAGCTGATCACATTCTGAAAAACAATGTTTTCTGTTTCAATGAGCAAATCTACCACCAGGTGTTCGGTACTGCCATGGGTACCCCCATGGCGCCTTCCATAGCGAACATTTTCATGGGGTGGTTGGAGAGGAGGTTCATCAGCACTTGCCCACGGAACATCGAATCAGATCCCTGGAAGCGTTTCATCGACGATGTGATCATGCTCTGGCTGCATGGAGAAGATGAACTGCACAGATTCATCATTTGGTTGAATGAACAGCATCCCACAATAAAATTCACTGCGAACGTCGGGAGAAAGGACGTGCCATTCCTTGACGTGAGCATGAACAGTACAGAAAATGGTACACTGATGATGGATCTGAACATCAACGACACAGATGCATCCATGATCCTACCCTTCAACTCATGTCACCCACGCCACTGCGTTCGGAGCATACCGTATATAGCCAGTGCCTTCGCTATCGACGAATCTGTTCGGAGGAAACAAACTTCAAAAGGAGATGTCAGGATCTTAAAGGCAAATTGAGGAAAAGGGATACCCAGCCAAACTGATAGATAATGCTATTAGTGCAGTGTCTTCAAAACAACGTGTCACCACTTTGGGATTACCACAAGGACAAGACCTGTTTGACCAGAGTACCGTTCGTGATCAGACACAATCCCAGGAATCCACCTCTGTCACAATGGCTGAAGACGTACATGCCAGTTCTTCATACCAGCAACAGGATGAGAAAGGCTGTACCTGAACCTCCTATTGTTGGGAAAGGAACTGCAAGAACATCAGAGATATACTGATGCCATGAAACGTGCCGAAAACTACTGAGACTGGGAGGGGGGGGGGGGGGGAGGGGGGGGGGGGGGGGGGGGGGGGGGGGACAAAGGCCGTTACAAGTGTGTGTGTTGTGTCCTGTGCATCAGTCACCTCAAAGAAACCACAACTTTTGAGAGTGTCGTGACTGTGGAAACATTCCAGATCAGAGACAGCGTCACCTGCAGGTCCTCCCAATATTGTATACCTGATAGACTGTGAAAAATGCAGAGAGCAACAGTATGTGGGGGAGACAGAAATGACTGTTCGGAAGAGGTTCTAGAACCACAGGTACAACATTCCGTGTACAACTGAAAACGACAACATACTCCCCCTGGTTGCAAGACACTTCCGACAGCCAGATCACAGTCTCAAGACATGAGGTCCACTCAGAAAATCCAGAGATCAGGAGGGGAGGGAGAGGTTCTGGGGGTGGAGGCTGCGCACCTACTACCCCAATGGTCTGAATGATTTTGTCTAGTACCTTTGGGGTGGTTGGTGTTGATAGCCTCTTCTGGTATCTGTCCTTCGTCTTCCTGTATCAATAGTGGCCCTCTTGAATACCTGGAGGACTTGGAGGAAGGACAGTTCTTCATTGCAAAAGCACTTACCCGATCATTCTCTCCCTCTCTCCCCCCTCCCTCCTTCTCTCTTCTCTCTCTCCCCCCCTCTTCTCTCTCCCTCTCTCTATTCCTCCCTACCCTTCCTCTCTCTCCCTTCCTTCTCTCCCTCCCTCTTTCACACTCTCCTTCCTTTCTCTCCCTCCCTCCCAATCTCTCCCTCTCCCCCAGCACCAACCTCCCTTCCTCCCTCTCGTGTACCATGACATTTTTTTTTAAAATTTTCTTTTTTACTTTGTGCCGTGACTCTTCTTCAGGTTCTTTCTTTTATCTGTGACGTTGTGCCGTGACTCTTCTTCAGTGTTCTTTCTTTTATCTGTGACTTTGTGCCGTGACTCTTCTTCAGTGTTCTTTCTTTTATCTGTGACTTTGTGCCGTGACTCTTCTTCAGTGTTCTTTCTTTTATCTGTGACGTTGTGCCGTGACTCTTCTTCAGTGTTCTTTCTTTTATCTGTGACGTTGTGCCGTGACGTTCCTCCCCCCCCCCCCCCCCCCCCCCCCCCCCCTCCCATTCTTTCTTTTATCTGTGACGTTGTGCCTTGACGGCTTTTTTTTTTTCACTATTGGCAATTAAAACATGACCGCTGAAGAAGGAGCATCAGAGCTCCGAATGTTTAAAATGGTGTGTCTGTGTTTCATTTGGATCATGTATCGTTTCTAAAGGTCAAAAGTCCATCTCACATTCTCGTGTTTATTTGATATCATACTTTGATTCAAAGAGATTCCTTTCATTGTTTTCCTTTCCTTTTCATGGAACGACTTCGCTTGTGATTGTGGGTCAGGGAAAGGGTTCAGGCGGTGGTAGGCTGGGCGGGTAAGTTGACAGCTTGAAGTTCTGTGTGGGCGTAGTCTGTATGTATTGTGTGTGTGTGTGTGTGTGTGTGTGGTGCAGAAGCACTTCTACATCATGGAAGTGACTGTTTTCTTCTTTTATTCAGTAAACTGACACACTACCGAAAACAAACCCAAAGGATCCTTTTCAATATGACAACTGTGAAGGACATATCCTCGATAGGTTAAGGAGAAGGAGGCGCGAAAGAAACAATATTAAAAGCAAACAAATTGTTCAACTCCTTTGGTGGAATAAAGACACAGAAACAGCCTGGAAAGAAAACCAGAGACTGTGAGAAGTAGGCAGAGAGAAAGACAACATTGCCCTGATAAACCCATTGAAACAGACATGAATCAGAAGACTAAATAATTGAAAAGAGTAGCTGAAGAAGCAAAAGAAACTAAATGGCAACAATTTTGTGAGTCACTTAATCATGACAAAAACACTCAGTCAGTTCTAGCACAATTTTATCATAGCATGGAAGTAAAACAGTACAAATGTCGGCCCAATACCCTAGTTGCTGATATGATCACAAAGCTCAAGACAAATGTGGAGAACGGGTCGGCTCTATTCAATCGTTTTTATAGAACAGAGTGATCGAAGCAATGACTGCGTTAAATCAACACGCAGCTTAGATAAGCATTGATGATGAAATTACAGCACGTGAATTGGATGACGTAATAATTAAAATGCACCACAGATAGTGTTCAAGGTCCAAACAAAGTATGATATTCAAATCTCAAGCAGCTCTCAGATTACGACAGAATCCATCTCTCCAGTCTCCACTAGAACAGTTTCGATAAAGGCTATGTCCTGGAAGGCTGGGCACACTGTTACCTGAAAGTTCTACCAAAACCAGGTGTTAAAATTTAAATGGGAGACAAGAGTGGGGGAGAATTTTGTGAAAGACGTCATAGCAATAATGACGCGTTGCAAGCCTCCTATTATTTATCGCTTTTAGATCTTTGTATTTTCGGTCAGTGTAGTGCTATGCTTGATTTGTTTAAAACGTTTAGAAAGTGAATGTATGCCTAATTGTTCAGTGTTGTTTTTGGATCGATTGATAATGCAATTGGAATATTCAAGATTATGTTAGAATGTTCACCAGGTTTTCGTAAGTTGCTAGTGCTTTGCCGAAAGTTCCAGAATGTTGTAGAAGCTGACCGAATTACATTGCATACGGTCGTCGCGATATAACCGAGTAGGTTCCAGAATATTCTTTCAATATCATACAAGCGAATATTCTACTAATGGCAGCTTCTCGTCGACTAGACTCAAACTCAATGAAGACTCGAAGAACTCTTAGTCTAGAAGTGTTCGAGTCTTCATTGAGTTTGAGTCTATGCTTTTGTGCTTTTGTGGATTACCCCACTCACAGTTATACCTCATTCATGAAAATGAAACATTCTGTGCGTATATGAAAATGGAGAAAGATAATGTGTGTGTGTGTGTGTGTGTGTGTGTGGGGGGGGGGGGGGGGGGGGGGAGGTACATAGGTCAAAGTCGGGAGAGAGAGAGTATGTGTTGCTTTTAAGGCTGGTAGAATACTGACCGACTGGGAAAACACACACCAGGAGAGCGCAGATTTCTGACCCGGTTCAGAGTGTCCTGGACTCGCCTTCAGAGGTGTAACCGCATCATGACGTGAGAGGAACAAGTCTATGTGTGCAAGGTTTCGAAGGCTGTATGGCTGTAAGGTTTGGAAGGCTGTCTTGTGAGCAAGTCGGGTCACGTGTGATTTTGTTCATTGCCAGGGAACGTAAGTTTCAAACGAAGTCAGGATATGCCTCGCTCTGAACATTCGCTAACAAGCTAAAGTAAAAGCTAATTATCAACCTTGCTTTTGCTGGAAAGTTTTCATATTCCTTGAAACCATGTTACTTTCTATAGATAGCTATGAATTCATACACCGTAATGTCACACTTGTGTGTCCAGTTGGCAATGTTGAAATGACTGTAGACTTGCTGTTTGATCCGGATCAGCACCAAAGTGTACAGTAAAAAAAACGAAATGTTTATTGTCGCAAGGGAGAAAAAAAAGTCGGCTTACGCATAACCTTTCCCTCATCGAAACATGGAAATTAGGAACGGGCAAAAAGGGTAATTTCCAATATACTTTCTTTGACAGAGTAGAGAAAAATGTATTGAATGAGAACGTTTGTATCACCAGAATTTTTTGTGCATTCCATGGAAATATGTAAATGTATGTAAAGAGCAATCAATTCGTAGTTTCTCATTCTTCAAGCTCTGTGGAAATTTATAATGATTTTGATAAGCAAATTCTGGATCTGTCGTTTAGAATTCTCTCAACGGTTTTCGTGTTGTTCACACCTTTTGTACAATAATAATGCAACAGTAACCAACATTTCTTGAAAAAACAAATTCTTGATAAATGTGTTTGTGTTGGTAAACTATTGCTACGTCAGCAAAACATGTTTTCAGGTATGATGATGACCACCCCAAATTCCCTTCAATCACCGGTAATCCAAAATCAAGGGAAAAAACTGCCTTGAGTTATCTATGGACCCGTAGCAAAAGTCAGGGGGTTTATCCAGGATTCTCAACCCACTTTTCCACTAAATTTGGAAGAAAGTGGTTCTGTAGCGTTTGTATTTTATAATCAATGTTTGTATTCTGCTAACCGTCAAACTATCAAAACGGCGAATCCAAATGACCCTAACCCACGTGATAATATAACTTTAAGCGGAAATAATTATGTATCCTTATATCTATTTCATTGACACAATCATTTCAGTCTTTTAAATGCTGTTCCATCGTAAAAAAAAAAGTCACATCCTGTGATGTGTGGGAAGCTTTTTTTTATTTTTTTTTTTAAAATGGAATAGCTCTACTTTTTATTCAGAAGGCTTGAATACGTCAAGCACTTACAGGCTACCAGCAACACTCGGCAGCAACCAGCGGAGAGGTTTATAAGGAGTTGATTTACCACATTCCTCGCAGGGGTACTTCTCCTCTGCTTCTTGCCTCTTCTGACCTAGACCTAGAAACCGTTAACATGGAGCATCCGACGTGTCTCTCTCTCTCTCTCTCTCTCTCTCTCTCTCTCTCTCTCTCTCTCTCTCTCTCTCCGGCTCCTTCTGCCTGCCTAGCTCCTCTACCACCTCCTCCTATCTTTCCCTCTCTTTCCCATTTCTTCACGCTTCTATGTAGCGAACAGGTATACACTGTACTTCGAACAAACAAACAAACAAAAAACACCAAAGAAACCGTACCTCTCCATTTTGTCCCTGCTGTGCCTCCCCCAACCCATTATCCTCTCTCTCCAAACCCACTCCTCTTCCCCCGTTTTCCTCCCACCCGTTCTTCGTTTATGCATCAGCACAGTTTGAACTGATTTTGGCTTCTTTCTGTCGAAGATGTTCTGCACTTGCTATCTTGCACCATATGATTTCGCATATACCTTTACGCTTACATTTGTTTGTTTGTTTTATTTGTTTGTTGTTTTCATAATTAATGTTTTTTATATTATTAATCGAAGACTAACGGACAGTAAGAAGACAGGTCACACAAGCATTTTACTAAATATATATAAAATAAAATTACCATGAATATGGATTTGTTATACACTAGATCCTGAAAGATGAGTGAGAAGTAGGGAAAAACTGGAGATGTGTGTCCTTGTGTTGGGTAATGAGAGAAGGGGGGGGGGGGGGGGGGGGGCAATAAGAAAAGGAGGCTAAGAAAATATAATGCTATATGCATACGAAATATGCACCATCCAGAGAAGAAGCGAACGAGCAAACATCCAAATGCGAATACGTGGGTGCAAATGCCACCTAAATACATCTCAGGACTTCATCAGGCTATCAGATCGTGGCATCGACTGTCGGCAAGGTAGAGAATGAACAGGTGCTAATGTTGCAGTAATCAATCTCATTCCCCAATCCGATATGTTGTGCACTGACCCCAACTCGATTGTAAGTATATATACTGCACTTCAGATCAAACAGTAGTACTAGTCTGCTTTATCATACCCACCCTTCCCTCTCTCCATCCTCCCCGAATACACGACAGCCACTATTACCACACACATGTTTACATACTTGTTTTTCTCCTTTTTTTGTGATGGTACTGGTTTGTTGTTGTTGTTGTTGTTGTTTGT
>JADBJO010004917.1:22500-27500 GCA_016801955.1 Conus betulinus
CTCGCTCGCTGTCAGTGTGGAAACTGCTGTTTGCGAGAGTTTACATGGACATAATTATGGATGATCACAGAACAAATGATATCAATATGAATTATATCAATACGAATTATAATGTGTTATCTATGTTTTCTAATTCACACGATATTGCTTGTGATTGTAATAGTTATTCATTTTTACTTTGGAATGTCAATTGATTCTTTTCTAAAATTCATCAAAAACATGTTCTGTTGTATCTATTCAAATTCGACTTTATATGTCTCGTTAAAACGTTTTGAAGAGAATCTGACTTTAAACATTTTCGCAAACTCTACAATGTTTATGAAACCAGCGTTAAAGTTTCAAATCAAGGGAGACGATCCGGGGGCATAATGTGCCTTGTTAGGAATAAGATCATGCCTTTCATTTATAAAATCGTGGTAGATAATCGCAATGTGCTTTTGTTTCTGATTGAAAAGAATTTACTTGGTTTATCGAGAATATTTTATGTTGTGTTCGCATGTACCACCTGGAGGCTTGCCTTTGTATACTTACTTAGATATTGATAATGGCATTAGTTCAATTGAAGAGTGTATTGTTGACTGAATGTTTGAATATGGCAATGTGCATGTGATCCTCTCCGGTGATTTTAAACAGCAGAACTGCAATTTTTCTCCTGATATTTGACATGAGAGGAATTTAGTACTTGTATCGAAAGTCGCTCTGTATATTCTGACAGAAAATCAGCTGACCAGGTACTGAATTACTATGGGAAAAGTTTGTTGAATATGTGCGCTGCTCTTGGTTTTTATATTCATAATGGTGTATGTAATGGAGACCCTGATGGACATTACACGTTTGTGTCTCAAACTGGGAAGAGTGAAATGATTATATCTTGCTATCTAAGGAATTGTTTTTTGTTGTTTCCTCATCTTGTAGTCCATTTCAGAGAGACTAGAATCTGATCACTTACCACTTAAATTTTATTTGAATGTGGTAAACAATACTAAATCTTCTGCTAGAATTGAAAATGTGAATAAGTACATTGAAAAGTTTGTGTGTGGAATTGCGATGTATCACATTCTTACATAGATGCAATGCATTCTTCTGAAGTGTTAAGTTTACCTAATTATGCGTTTTAATTTGATTGACCTTGACCACAATGGAGCTTTGAACGCTTTTGTTCAAATGTCAAAACTTATGCAGCTTGTATGGAGAGAAACGAATTCATTTTTTACAGTTTAACTGAAAAAGGTGACTGGTATGATAAAGAATATAAATCAAATAAGGCAAAAGCAAAAAAATTTATTACGAGTTTTTTCGCCGATCCAGCCGACAGTCACGTTTACTGTGTAGCAAGAAGAGAATATAAGAATCTTCTTTAGTGAAAAGAAAAAGAGCATAATTATTTATTACTGGATACATTTACTAGGTCCATTAGTAATCAAAAAGAATTCTGGGAAAATATGCGTGGAATTTCTGTAAGAAGAAAGCAAGTCAATAATGTTTACAACAGATGACTAGTTTGAGCACTTTAAAGGTCTGCTTGAACGAGACATGGTTACAGAAGAAAATTATACAGTTATAAATAGAAAATGACAACGAAAAAGAGGAAAGTGCTTACATGAATTGCCCTGTGTCTAGGGAAGAGTTCTTTTAGCCATAAGAAAAAAAAATAGTAAAGCTGCAGGACCCGTCGAGATTATTGGGGAAATGATAAAAAAATGTTTTAGAGCCAGTGGTTGATTTTTTTTTGTCAAGTTGTGTAATACTTTATTTGATAAGGGTGTATTCCTGATAACTGGACAAAATCCATTGTCGTCCCACTATCTATGAAAGGAAGCCCAAACGATCCAAACAACTATAATATAGGCTTATCTTTGCATGATACACATGCAGCGAGATTTACAGCACTATATTAAACAACGGACAACAGGAATGAATAGAAGAGGAAAATCTTACAGGTGGACATCAGGCAGGATTAAAAAAAGACTATTCCACTATCGATCACATGCTCACGCTGGTAACCTTAATACAAAAGCAATTTTGTATAAATCGTAAACTCTATGTGGCTTTTGTTGATTCTGAAAGAGCTTTTGACTTTATAGAAAGATATTTACTGTGGCCTATTCTTTTAAAAAATGAATAAAAAAAGTTTTTAATAGTTTTTTTTTAAGTTTTTTTTTTTTTTCGGTGTATTAAAATTATGTATATGAATGTCAAAAGTAGAGTCCAATCTGGGGATAAGTAACAGACTATATTAACTACACTCGGGGCGTGAAACAAGGTGATGGTACTAGCCCGGTATCATGTTCACTATTCATCAATCAACTGGCATTAGAAGTAATCAGGCGTGGAAGACATAGTGCAAGGTTCACATATGATTGATTTTTTTTAATTATTCATTCTCTTATTGGCAGATGATGTGGCTTTAAAGTCTGAAACAGTTGTTGGCTTACAGACGTAGTTAAACAGTCTACATCGCACAGCATCAGAACTTCATTTGAATGTAAATATGAGCAAAAAAAGCGGAGTTTAGACAAAAAAAAGGGGGGGGGGGGTATTTAGCCGCCAGATAAAGATGGAATTATGATGGTGTCTTAATGCCTGTGGTAAATATTTACAAGTATTTAGGAATCTATTTTTCTACGTGGCTGAGTTTTACTGCAGCGTGCCAGGATCTTGTAAGCAGAGCCAAGAGGGCCTTATTGTGTTTATTGCAAAATCTGTACAAATTGAAGAATATTTCCTTTGATCCTTATTTGAAATTACATGAATAAAACATTCATTCATTCATTCATTCATTCATTCATTCATCCATTCTCTCTCTCTCTCTCTCTCTCTCTCTCTCTCTCTCTCTCTCTTCTTTCTTTCTTTCTCTCTCATTCAGGCGCGCACGCGCGTTCGTTCTATGGTGCATTTGCATCTGACTGTCCACAGCATTTCTAGCACTTTCAAAGGCTTTTAATTCATGGAAATTGTCCATCTTTGCATTGCATAACATGGCTGGGGTAAAAAAAAAAAAAACAAAAAAAACCACTGCAATGCAGGAGGGGTTTAGGCAGCAGAACAGAAAAATAAAAACAAACAACGCACATACAAACAAACAATAGCCCCCCCCCCCCCCCTTAGCTCCCCCCCCCCCCCCCACCCCCCCCCCCCCCCCCCCCCCCCCCCCCCCCCCCCCCCCCCCCCCCCCCCCCCCCCCCCCCCCCCCCCCCCCCCCCCCTTTCACCCCAACGCGTATAGAGGATCTTAACCTAAGAAAGGTTGCTGATGGAAATTGCTCTTGCTATTTCACTGAGTTTTAATCTTTATGCTCGTTTTATGGTGCTATTTCCATTTCGAATTTCTCAAAGGCACAGCAACGTTAACTCTCTCTCTCTCTCTCTCTCTCTCTCTCTCTCTCTCTCTCTCTCTCTCTCTCTCTCTCTCTCCTCCTCCCCAGAGAGAGAGAGAGAGAGAGAGAGAGAGAGAGAGACAGACAGACAGACAGACAGACAGACAGACCCCCACAGACAGAGTGTGTGTGTGTGTGTGTGTGTGTGTGTGTGTGTGTGTGTGTGTGTGTGTGTGTGCGCGCGCGCGCGCGCGTGTGTGTGTGTGTACGTATGTATGTATGTACGTATGTATGTATTTTGTAAACTCAACGATTTCCTCACTGAAAGTCTGGCACAATACGACATTCACATTCATGATTTGAATGAAAGCGTCACAAAATGCTTATCTTTGCAGACACCATGGGTAGTATGTGATAAGCAAAGAGGATGCAAGAAATCGTGGTAGTGACATCGATTTCTATTGTTCGCACCCGTCTCTTTCCCCGTCCATTTCTCCTTTCTTTCAACAGGCCTATCTCACACAACAGTCTCGTAACTAAATTCTATGTCGGAATAAACATGGAGCATAGTGTTTCTTGTATTCCCCGTTGGACAGACTTTCATTAGAAACAGTAGAAAAGCAGGCTTCAGACGAACTTTGCGCCTGCTGCTCATTTGACAACAGGCTTCAGGAAAGTGAAAAATCCGATCTTCTTTATTACAAATCGAGAGATGTTAATATTAAATGTACATGAGAAAAATATGGACGTACATGATGGAAAGAATAACCGTTATAATTCTTGTACCTGTCAAAGAAAATATGGTTTTGTATATTTTGCGGATAAGGTGGATTTTCCAATAAAGATGCTAAATAAGAGATCAGACGGTTTGATGTGGTATCTATTTTGTGCCTCTATCAGTCATTTTCAGTATTATATGTGTCAGGCTGTGTAATTCACCCTGTTGTGAAGATGCCAGAGAAAAGCGTTTTTTTTTTCTTTTTAAATTTCCTGCTGGTACAACACATACATATCCAGCTGGTACAATACATTCATATCCAGCCGGTATAATACATCCATATCCAGCTGGTACAATGCATCTATATCCAGCTGGTACAATACATTCATATCCAGCCGCTACAATACATTCACATCCAGCTGGTACAATACATTCACTGGCTTTCGATTCATTGGCCAATGAAAGGCGCTACCGGTGTGCCTCACTCGAAAGTGAAGTAGCAGATGAGTAGAGAGCAGCGCCGTTTCAAACCGGTAGACCCGGAAAAGGTTCGTTTAGGATTAACATTCTCAACAAGACAACACGGCCTGCAGGGTGCCTGTTAGAATGTCGAGAGAGATTTAAGGACCAAAATCAGGGTGTCTAATGTCACTGACTATATTCTATTATTTCTAATTTTGCGTGTTCAACATCAAAGTGATAAGCTCTTTAAGGATGTAAAGCGACATCCAGAGTCCTAAACTTGGGATCTCTCTCTCTCTCTCTCTCTCTCTCTCTCTCTCTCTCTCTCTCTCTCTCTCTCTCTCTCTCAATTTTTTTTTATCGCAATTTAATCAATATGTACTTGCTAATTCAAGAAACGCGAGCCCTAAACAAAAATTTGATGGTGAAGTGCAAGCATATTTATCTTGCACTCGTCTTTAAAATGTCACCTATCAGAGACAATCATGGAGTGTGTGTGTGTGT
>JADBJO010004917.1:37500-50000 GCA_016801955.1 Conus betulinus
AAGAGAGAGAGAGGAAAAGAGCGTTTTATATATATATATATATATATATATATATATACATATATATATATATATATAATGCTGAACAATTAAGCAGTGGGGGAAAACAAGTGCAAGCTAACAATTCTTCAGTCATTATAATAACGACTTCGCACAGATTTGAACTTTTAGAGAAAAAAAATTTGAAGATGAAGAAAATGGGGAAATATATCATAAATAAGAGAAATCCTTCACTCGCTGCCTGAGGGAACCATCATAAATATGAGAAACCCTTCACTCACTGCCTGAAGGAACCATCATGATCCCTTCCGAAGGCAGATCTATTTGTATTGCCTGCTCCTAGGCCTTTCGTCCGCTGGATCGGACTCATCAGGGAGACACGGGCTAATTGTGTCTGCGCTCCTGGTGTCAAATAGAGACACCCCACTGTCCATAATTATGCGGTGTTCTCACCACCAAGGGTTCAAAAAAAGAATCCAACAACACCCCCAAAGCAGGCAGTGAAGGATAGTAAATAGAATAAAACGAAAGTGTGGAGAGGAAAAAAAGTTGCTGAAAAACTAAAAGCATTATGCAAACAGTATAAAATGCAGGGGACAATCTTTGAGCCTATGCCTGAGGATCCATTCAAGGGAGATCAAAAGATACGGAACAGTGTGGGTGGTCAGCTCTGCTGTTCAATAACTCAAGCATTGTCAGTGGCTAAGAATTGTGCAAGGCAACCTTTACTTGGATTTCCTAAGAAATGCAATCTCCCATTGATTGAATGAACAATATAATGCTGAACAATTAAGTAGTGGGGAAAAAAAAGGAGGAAAAAAGTTGCTGAAAAAAAACTATAAGCATTATGCAAACAGTATAAAATGTAGGGGACAATCTTTGAGTCTATGCCTGAGGATCCATCCAAGGATACAAGGGAGATCATATATATACACTTGCGGCTTCAAACTACCTGTCTGTAACACAAATCAGTACACTCACTCCTTGTTCGTGCGGACAATGGTGGACTGGAATCATCTAGGGGAGGATATCGTCAATGCAGACTCTGCCAGTCCATTTGCATGAGCACTTGCCAGATCAACATCGCCTGCCTACTAGCATCTTGACAGCAGTAGAGTTTTTAGCCAGATACCTGTTGTGGCTACTCACTGAGACCTGAACCCAGTAGAAGATTGTTAGGACAAAGTGATCGCTTTTAAAACTAATTTTAAAACTATTTTTGCGCTCTCCCTGTTCCGTCGTGTTTTATAGCCGTTGACTGGCTCCTGCGATGTAATGATCCAGATCCAGATCCAGATATTTTCTTGGGATCACCAGTAGCCTGAAACGGTCTCCTGAAACTGGTTTTCAGATACTGCTGTCTGTAAGTAATGCTGTCAATGTTCAGCTGCCTTTGTGAGCAACACGAGGGATGGTAACACCATACACTGCCTCAGACAGAGAGGGACCCAGATGTCTGCAAAATGTGCAATATTTTTGCCAGAGTTCTTTTATCTTTCTTTCTTCTTTTTTGTTATTGCTTTCGTTTGTAGACTTCTTTGTGTTTTTATCTGTTGCAGACTGTCGTTGAAAACCAGTGTCTTTCACACACACACACACACACACACACACACACACACACACACACACACACACACACACACACACACACACACACACACACACACGCGCGCGCGCGCGCGCGCGCACACACGCACGCACGCACGCATACACACACACACACACACACACACACACACACACACACACACACACGCCAAAAAACGGGGTTGACACGTCCTTTGAATATTAAGAAAATGATTTTAAGAGTCTGATGCAGTATACATACAAGCGTAGTGCACGTGCTTGAGGTCATGCATTCGTATACATGTCCATGCACTGCATCTATATGTTTCAGTTTCTGAGCGAGTACGTCTACATATATCCACGCGAGCGTGCTCAATGCACAAAGACAAAAACGCAATCGTGCACGCTTTGGCACGCGCGCGTGCACGCATATAAATGTGCACAATCTGATCGAGTAAACGCAGGTTAATGTCAGGTTAATGTTGGAGTATACACACACACGCGCTCAAGCGCGCTCTCTCACACACACACACACACACACACACGCGCGCGCGCGCGCGCGCGCGCGCGCGCACGCGCTTACGCGCGCGCGTGCACACACACACACACACACACACACACACACACACACACACACACACACACACACACACACACACACACAATCCGCGTGTCGCACAGAACAGTTATATCTTCTATGTAATTTCTTCTTCTCCTTACTTTATTTTATTTTATTATTATTTTTTTTTTTGCTAGCAGCATTGATTTTGTTTTTAAAGAAATGATTTCCTGGTGACGGCATTACCGAAGATGAGATGGCCAACAACAACAAAACTAAAGAACTAAAAACATCTCAAAATTGTGTAATCAGAGGAAGCAGCTTGAAAGTATACAATACAATTTTGACGATTTTTTGTTTGTTTGTTTTATTTTCTGCCTTCTTATTTTGTTGTGTTTTCATGTTTAAAACCCATTTTCATACAAGGAATATTTTAAACAACGTTGGGAAGATGCATAGAAAACACTAAACAAAGAGGTCTCCCAATAGAAAATGATGCTGCCACGGCGAAACAGCGACATGCTCATGGTGATCACAGTGCCAGTTCGACTAACGCGGACACAGACACGATGCACTCAGAACGAGCAAGGAAACATTTCGACAACGTCAGCAAGGTGATACTATCATCCCGATGGCCATAGGTGGAAACGGCACCATTTCCTCTAGCACAAACACACACGAGCAACACGAAATAAAAACAGGAAGGATGTGTCATGGTATCATCAGTCCAAATTCATTACATACACACAGTTACCAATGTGAGAGGAAAAACGCAAAAAAAAATGCGCTAGTATATAGACATTTCTTTACACTCACGTTTCGATAGTGTGTGTGTGTGTGAGTGTGTGTGTGTGTGTGTGTGTGTGTGTGTGTGTGTGTGTGTGTGTGTGTGTGTGTGTGTGTGTGTGTGTGTGTGCGTGCATACGTGGTCAGGCGTGTGTTACAGTCCTTCTTATATGATACCTTTTATGGAATGAATCTGGAAAGCTGGGTTTAAATGCACAGTGAAGAAGAGTTGTTTTTTCCCCCGGGAGAACAACATTCATGTAACGTAGAGTATTAGCTGCCACAATTCAAACAGTAACCAAATACAGTAAATGTGTTTTCTTAGCCAAAGTGTTGACATTAAGCGACAGTAAATGTGTTTTCGTAGCCAATTGTTGACACCCAACAAGAAAATGTGTTTTCTTAGCCAAGCGTTGACACGCAACAACAAAAATGTGTTTTCTTAGCCAAGTGTTGACACACACACAACAGTAAATGTGTTTTTCTTAGCAAAGTGTTGACACCAAACAAATGTAAAATGTGTTTTGTTCGCCAGGTGTTGACACAAACAAACAATCGTAAATGTGTTTTCTTAGTAAAGTGTTGACACTAAACAACAGTAAATGTGTGTTTCTTAGCCAAGTGTTGATAGTAAACAACAGTAAATGTGTTTTTTCTTAGCCAAATGTTGATACCAAACAAACAAACATGTGTTTTCTTAGCCAAGCGTTGACACCCAAACAAACAACAGTAAATGTGTTTTCTTAGCAAAAGAGTTGACACCAAACAACAGTAAATGTGTTTTCTTAGCCAAGTGTTAACACCAAACAACAGTAAATGTGTTTTCTCAGCCAAGAGAGTTGACACCAAACAACAAATCCACCAAGCTCTCCAACCGTGACATCAGAGGCTAAAGCTGTTGAGGAATAAGCGCACAGTTTACTGTTTGTTGTTCCAGTTTCATTCTGTTCATTTTCTGATGGACACACAAAGCAGACCTGTTGCCTTCTGAATCATGACACACTAACACGCAAGCGAATTGGAGCTGATGCATTTTTTTTCAGCTTCATTATAATGTCTTTTTAGAAACAGACAACCGAAAAAGAAGCCTGTAAAAAGGGGGTGGGGTGGGTGGGAGGAGGGGGAGATGTGTGACGTTCTCACCAGCAACAACAACAAATGATCTGCAAGGATCTTTTTGTCCCTATTTTTCAACAGAATGAAAGACAAGCCGTGGAGAGTTTCTGACTTTTCCTTGAAATTGCCTGTCCAACTCGTTCTCCGTGAAATAAGCAGATGTTCTTATCTGATTTCTTTCTTTCTTTGTGTTTTTTTGCTTTTTGGGGTTTTGAATACAGGTCTTTCTGACCAGGGACAGCAGGAAAATGGCACAGCTATAGATGTTTCCATCCTCTGTTGCTCTGGGTGTCGGCTAACGAGGATTAGACAGCGTATTGCGCAAGTTTCTGAGGCGCTAGACAACGTCATTGTGTCTATCAGCTTTCTTTCCGCCTGCCTCTTTGTTTCCTTCAAATGCCTGATTTGTCTGTCTGTTTGTCTGTCCGTCTGTCCGTCCGTCCCGTTTGCTTGGCTGTCTATCCGTTTATATATCTGTCAGTGTGTCTGTCTCTCTGTCTGTCTGTCTGTATGTCCGTCCGTCCCCCCCCCCCCCCCCCCCATTTCTCTCATCTCTCTCTCTCTCTCTCTCTCCCTTTCTCTCTCTCTCTCTCCCTCCCTTCCTCTCTCTCCTCTCTCTCTCTCTCTCTCTCTCTCTCTCTCTCACACACACACACACACACACACACACACACACACACACACACGCACACACACACACACACAGACAGTAACCACGCATGATCCAAACAGTTGTGAGAACAGCATTGATTCTGAAATGAATGAGGAGATAAGTGAAAGTGAAGTTTTAAATGCCCTGAATAGTATCAAAAGTGGCAAAGCGCCAGGTCCGGATGGTCTATCTTCAGACTTTTTTCCGTCATGCTACTGATATCCATGTGAAATTTTTGTTGCCTCTGTTTAATAAAGTTTTTACAACTGGGATTTACCCCGAATGTTGGTCTAAGGTGGTAATCTTTCTACAGCATAAGAAAGGCAGCACTGAACAAGTTGAGAATTACAGGGGCATTTCACTGTTAAACATTATCGGTAAATTATATAGTACAATATTGATTGAAAGGTAACAAAATTCTGCAGTCAAGCAGATTTGATCCCGGAAGTCCAGACAGGTTTTCGTAAAGGTTATAGTACAATTGACAACATTTTTTCTCTGCAATTTTCATACAAAAATATCTCACAAGGAAAGGTGGCCGTTTCTATACTCTTTTTGTTGACTTTTCAAAGGCGTTTGACTGTGTTGATAGAATGAAGTTGTTGTTTTACTGTTGCAAAGGGGTATCCATGGTAAACTATTCTTATCATTACAAAGCATGTACAAAAGTGTAAAAGCAGCCGTGAAAATTGGAACAAATATAACAGAGTATTTTGATTGTATTTCTGGTGTTAGACAAGGATGTATTTTGAGTCCCATGTTATTTTCAATTTTTCTTTTCAGAACTGGAGCAAGAGCTTAATAATTTTGGTACTAGAGGAATAGACGTGTTTGCTCATTCATTTGATATATTCTTACTAATGTATGCAGACGACATTGCTCTTGTCTCAGATTCAGTTGCAGATTTACAGAAGAAGATAAACTGTTTAGAACATTATTGTAAAAAACTGGGGTCTCATGGTCAATATGGACAAAACTAAAGTCATAGTATTCAAAAACGGTGGTTTTGTTGGTTCGACTCTTAACTGGTCAAAATGTGTTGAAAATCTATCAGGAAAAGCACAGAGAGCTGTTGCAGGGATTAAAAGACTATACTTTAGACTACAGTGTATCCCTGCCTCTACAGTTTTTAATATGTTTGATGCAAAAGTTAAACCCATTCTCTTGTATGGATCTGAAGTCTGGAGCTAAGCAGTATGATGTTGAAAAGGTTCAGGTCAAGATCTGCAAAATGATCCTAGGGGTTGGTAGGGATATAACGAATGATATAGCTCTGGGTGAATGTGGTAGATTTCCGATTTACATTAATGCTTTCATTCGATTAATAAGTATTGGATCAAACTGATTGACATGCCTCACCATAGGTACCCAAAAACAATGTTATATGATGCTACATGCTCATGATACTTCAGGCAGAACGAACTGGGCAACTCACATTCGAAAACTTTTATGTACCTATGGTTTTCGGTATGTTTTGGGCAATGCAGAATTGTGGAGATATTTTGTCATTCCTAAATACATTTAAGATGCGATTACATGATATTCACAATCAGAAATTGCACGATTCCCTCACAAATCAGCCTGAATATTTAGACTACCATCCAAACATACGCAGTGCAAGTTACGTAGATGAAATGAAATCAAGTGAACTTCGTAGAGTTGTTTGTTTGCTGCGAACAAAAATTACCTTTTAAACGGGGTGTCTCGTTATGGGAACCCCACGTCCAAGCCCTTTCTGTTTGCAATGTGATGGTCAGCATATTGAAAATATTTTTCATTCTGTGTTTGTATGCCCAAAATACTCCACCCTTCGCAGAAAGTTTATTCCTTTGTATTATTATAGATTTCCGACAATTGTCAAACTTCGACTACTTTGTACGACCACCAATGGAAACCTTAAGAGAGAGAGAGAGACGATGAGACAGAGACGAGAGAGAGAGAGAGAGAGAGAGAGAGAGAGAGAGAGAGAGAGAGAGAGAGAGACGAAAAGAGAGACGGAGACAGACAGAGACAGAGACAAAGAGGCGGGTTTACTAGATGGATTTATGCGTGTGAATCTAATGGATTTCGTGCGTTGGATTGTGACGGTTTTTATCTTAGATGCTGGCTTGGCACGTACGCCAGCGTGCGTACCTGCGTGTGATGATATGTGGATTACTAGATAAATCGAGTAATGGCGAAGATAGACGGGATGTTGCAAGTCAATCCCCCACCAACCACACACCCTCCCCCCCCCCCCCCCCCCCCCCCACCCCCCCCCCCCCCCCTTTTTTTTTTTTGTTGGCGAAATAAAAAAAAAAAACAAAACAAAAAAAAAACGACTAACGTTAAATCAATTTAATCAAGCACACAACTAGAACGGAGAAACATTCATACAGATTGATGTAATCACAAGTATAAATAAGAAAGGATAGACGGAAAGAGAAACGAAGGGACGAGTACAGGCAGATGAAAGGGATAGTTGGGAACGAAAATAGGGACAAATCTTAGCTTATTTTCCGACGATGAGCTCCCGTTTGTCCAACAGTTTTTTTCACTGATGAAAAGTTCTGTAACTGATCCGTAGCGCAGACGAGCCCACAATGTTAATTCGCGGAGCCTTCCTCAGTGAGGCGCCTCCCAGTCACGGGTCATCAAAAGGCAGGGAAAGACGTGCAGGATAGTTATAAGACAATAAAAGATGAAGACGAGGAACGAAAGGAGAAGATCCTCCCTGGATCAGTCCAACGGGAAGCGATCGTGAGATCGATGTCCTGTATCGCATCGGGTAACCATCTCGGAACACGCATCAAGGGACGTTACCCCCAACTGTCTCTATCCGTCGGAAAGTATATTTAACAGTTATAATATCAAATATTTCCAATCATAAGTCACAAATGTTGTGCGCTGACAGCGCTCTCTCCACAATACGATTGAAAGTCCAAGGACAAGGTGCCGGATGATTACCCAACAGACGATTGAAGCATGGCATCATTATTATAGATCTCAAAGAAATAAATGCTTCTACAAATACACATATTCAATGCAATCGGGACTGCGCGTGTGCGCGCGCGCAACATAATGCCAATCGAACGTGATATATGAAAAACGATCATCAACAATGTTCGATACACAAGCAAACCAGGACATTCATTCATACAATCCACATGCGCCCGACGATGTAGAAGACGTACACTCTAACGAACGCACGAACATACCAACGAAGATACGGCACCAAACAAACATCTTCACTCCGGCCACCGCAGGTGAAAACATTCCAATGCATTCCATACAGCAAGACCCTCTCAGAATTACGAGAAAGATCTGTGAACTTGGTGGTGCACCACGATAACAACAATAATAATAATCTGATGAAAATAACTGTTTCTTTCCTTTTTTTTTTTACACTTCCTCTCCTTTCTGATCAATCGATCGCCTTAAAGACTGTACAAATAACGGGTGTTAACAGAAAATGTATAAAAGTAAAATATCGTACGAAAGAATATAAAAACAGCCTGGCTCTCACGATACTAGATTTCAGCTGTACAGGCGAACGTAATACTTACGATGACGCAACTTCTTTCTATCGCATGACGTCTGTGTGATTGCTCTTACTTTTCATATCTGTATCCAAACAATGAGCATGTTAAACTAGATTTACAGATATACCCAAGGTTTCCGACGATCGATTATCGTGGTCGATCTCTAACTTATTGGAATATGATATAGACGTGTGCTAACAAAAATATTTCTATTAACTGTGATATTAGTAAGACGGTTGCCAAGTGAACACGTCAACACGCTGGAAGTCGATTCTCCCAGATTACCTATACGAAGACTTACGATGCCGGGCGATCAAGACAACGAGAAAAACATCGTCTGCTGTAAAACGGCGGACCTAATAGAGAAATGTGTGCGCTACAACACAGGTGTCGAATCACCAAAATGTAAAAGGTTACATGGATATAATTATTACCACTGCTACTAACACTACTACCACTACCACTACTGCTGATACTTCTGCTGCTGCTGCTGCTGCAGCTACAACAACAACAACTACTACTACCACTAAAGAGAAGAAGAAGAAGAGGAAGAAGAATATGCTGTTGCTGTGCTGCTACTGCTGCTGCCGAACATGGTATCAAAGACTATTACACTGATGACAGTGATAGTGATAGTGACGGTGACGATGACGATGATCATAATGACGGTGATGATGGTAGTGGTGATGGAGGTGGCGGTGCCTGTGGTTGTGACAATGTGAGATCACTGTTATAAAGGAAAAAAAAAAAGAAGACACATACTTTGGGCAAACATGGATTTGACGTCAGGTCTGTCCGTTACTTTCCTATGATATCCATAATGTGACATCCCCATTTCCACAATTGCCTTCCTTCTTGTGGTGTTTTTCTGTCATTCTCTATGACGAGCTGCTGTTCAAATCCCTCGCAAAAAACATTGCTGAGACCAAATCAAGTGAGAAAAAAGTCACGCCTAACTTGGTTTCCTATCATAAATAACATTTACACAGTGCGCGATGGTCAGTGATTGCACAGGCGCCACAGTTGATTGGGAAACATTCTGTGCCATTGTCTGATCATCTTGGTTTATACTTACATACATCAACCACAGCCTGTAAGCGTGCCAGCAGAGCTGTGAATACTTATGTTAGTAATTTAACCGGCTAGTGTGTACTGTTTAGGGTTGTGTTTTGCTATGAGAGACACATACTAACAACATATCAAACAGTTGAAAGGACATTAACTTTTAAACACCCATGAGACACACACACACACACACACACACACACACACACACACACCCCTTAACCTCCAGCTGGCCTGTGTCCTTAAACTCCAACTGGTTGTTATCCTAAAACCCCAACTGGTGTTTGTCCTTAAACCGCAACTGGTTTGTATTCTTAAACCCTTAAACCCCAAATGGTTGATCTGAACTGCACAAAGAAGAGATGACGATACAAGTCGATTTCAGAAGGATTGAACCATAATTATCAAAGTAGTAGTAGTAGTAGTAGTAGTAGTAGTAGTAGTAGTAGTAGTAGTAGTAATAGGGGCAATGCAGGTGACGATTTTGAAAAGGGATAGTTTTTCGGCGCATGACCAGTGTGTTATACTACATGTGAGCAGCGCTTAAATCCCTAACCTTTTCTTGTTGCTGAACCTGAGGCGCCTGGTGGGTGCGAGAAGCTCACTGTGTGCAGGACCCGCTGTGTTCCTGATGTGTATGGCAGACCAGGAGTTGCCAAACAGGAGAAAAGGTCTCTTGATTTGGGTCAAGATAGACACATCTTTTCAACCTGGGGGGTCGGAACGGAAAACCTTGTTTTTCGAGCGACCAGCGAGTGGCTAGAGATGCAGTGCAGACAGAAGTCTCCTAAGGATTTTTTGGTGTTGTAATATTGATTCCCTATGGGTAAGTTGCCAGTTGGGGAATAATAAAAATGCGTGAAGTGAAAGCGAAATTATTCATAAGTGAAAATATGTGATTTGATGTGATTAAAAAAAAGTGAATGGAATGAGATTGTGAGAAACATTGCGATAGTTTCCTCATGCAGCTAGTGAAGGGGTTTTCATATTTATGATATACATTTTCCCATTTATTTCATCTTCATTTTTTTTTTCCCTCTCAGTTTCTAATCTTTGCAAAATCATTACTATAATGATGGAAGAATTGTTAACCTGCACTTGTTTTCCCCCACTACTTAATTGTTCAGCATGATACTGTTTGGTCAATCAGTGGGTGATTGCATCTCTTACGAGATCCAAGGAAAGGTTGTTCTGCACAATTCTTAGCCGCTCACAATGCTTGGGTTATTGAACAGCAGAGCTGACCACTCAGACTGTTCTGTATCTTTTGATCTCCCTTGCATCCTTAAATGGATCCTCAAGCATAGGCTCAAAGATTGTCCCTTATATTTTATACTGCTTTCGCTGGCTGCTTTGGGGGTGCTGTTGCATTCTTTTTTCGAACCCTTGGCGGTCGGAACACCACAGAATTATGGACTGTGGTGTGTCTCTATCTGACGCCAAGAGCACAGACACAATCAGCCGTGTCTCCCTGATGAGTCCGATCCAGCGGACGAAAGGCCTCGGAGCAGGCGACACATACAGACTGTCTTCGGAGGGATTGCGATAGTTTCCTCATGCAGCTAGTGAAGGGGTTTTCATATTTATGATATACATTTTCCCATTTATTTCATCTTCATTTTTTTTTTTCCCTCTCAGTTTCTAATCTTTGCAAAATCATTACTATAATGATGGAAGAATTGTTAACCTGCACTTGTTTTCCCCCACTACTTAATTGTTCAGCATTATACTGTTTGGTCAATCAGTGGGTGATTGCATCTCTTACGAGATCCAAGGAAAGGTTGTCTCTGCACAATTCTTAGCCGCTGACAATGCTTGGGTTATTGAACAGCAGAGCTGACCACTCAGACTGTTCTGTATATCTTTTGATCTCCCTTGCATCCTTAAATGGATCCTCAAGCATAGGCTCAAAGATTGTCCCTTATACATTTTATACTGTTTGCGTAATGTTTTTAGTTTTCAACAACTTTTTCCTCTCCCAACTTTCGTTTTGTTTAATTCTACTACCTTTCGCTGGCTGCTTTGGGGGTGCTGTTGCATTCTTTTTTCGAACCCTTGGCGGTCGGAACACCACAGAATTATGGACTGTGGTGTGTCTCTATCTGACGCCAAGAGCACAGACACAATCAGCCCGTGTCTCCCTGATGAGTCCGATCCAGCGGACGAAAGGCCTCGGAGCATATATTTATGATATACATTTTCCCATTTATTTCATCTTCATTTTTTTTTTTCCCTCTCAGTTTCTAATCTTTGCAAATTCATTACTATAATGATGGAAGAATTGTTAACTGCACTTGTTTTCCCCCACCACTTAATTGTTCAGCATTATCAATATATATATATATATATATATATATATATATATATATATATATATATATATATATATATAAACGCTAACACAAACCGTTTTTGGAGATTAATATTTTTGATAAAAAAAATTCTACTTTGTATTTCAAACGTTAGGTAGGAAATGTGCTGGAAACAGAATGCCACAAATTCATGAATGTGATGTGTTACCATGTTTTTTGTTGTATTATGTCTTCAGAAGAAAAAGTGACATGTTTCAAAGCTAACGGTATGACTTGGGGTTTCTTGCCAGAAAACCTCAACGTCCAGTCATAGCACTGAGCCCACCTCCTGACGGATTGGTTCCTGCTGGTGGAACTTTAACACAAGTTCGTACATTCTCATAATGAATACTTATATAGCGCCTGTTCTCGGCTAGATACCAAGCTCTAAGCGCTTTACAATCAACACTCGTTTACACACAACGGGCTGCCTACCTGGGTAGTGCCGACTGAAGAGCTGCCAGCTGGCGCTTCATTCAGTCGTTTCCCGTGTCATCCAGTCAATATCGTTCAATATCGTTCACTCAATTTCCTTACTTCCTTCATTCTTTCCATTTCTCACGCAGGGTGCATGGTATGTGCAACGTGTCATCCATACCAACGGCCAAACTGGCCCTACTCTTCCGAAAGTTGGTGATGGGATTTTACGTGTGTGCAAGATATTATGCGTGCGTTTCACACACGAAACCTCGGTTTATAGTCTCATTCGAAGGACTGTATGGGAAATGGAGTCAGAACCAATGTTAACTCCGAGGGAAAAATCCCCCCTGTACCGAAACGCCCCAGCAGAGATTCGAACCCGCAAAGATTTCGGGTCCGGCGCTCTACCAACTGAGCTATTCCGGCTCCAAACTATAAACTATTTATTGTTCGAACAGGAAAAA
>JADBJO010004917.1:62500-67500 GCA_016801955.1 Conus betulinus
GGGCGGGCAACACACACACACACACACACACACACACACACACACACACACACACACACACACACACACACACACACGCACGCACGCACGCACACACACACACACACACACACACACACACACACACACACACACACACACACACACACACGCATGCACGCACAAACGCACTCACACATATGGGTACGAGCGCGTGAACCCCCCCCCCCCCCCTCTCTCTCTCTCTCTCTCTCTCTCTCTCTCTCTCTCTCTCTCTCAAAAGAGACTGGGTTTCAAATGTGCGTGGGTTTTTCTGTGTAAGCACGGATTTGGGGATGTCTGGCTGTCACAGGGTGTTGGAAATCAAACCCAATTTATTCATATTTTCAGACAAAGGTTGATTGACTGTAGATGGGCAAATGTGGGACGATCATATACAAAGTAGTGGACGTTATGATTTGTACAGAAATTATTCCAGTTTTTCGTTGTACTCAGCCTTATTTGAAATTTGATTTAGATATGCATCTGAAAAGATCCATTGCTAAATTCAGAGTTGATGTTTCTGACATAAGGACTCATTACTTCAGATACAGACAACATAGACAAAATGACTTGGTATGTCCATTATGTATGCAAGGTGAGGAAAATGAAATACACTTTATGTTCCTTTGTCCAGCTTTTGAAGATATTCGTCAAAAATTTATTCCACATAAATATCATAGCCGCCCATGTATGTTTCGCTTACAGTTACTACTTAGTTCTAACAGTGATAAGGTTATTAGGAATTTAGGTATGTTTCTGTTTAAGGCGTTTAAGTTCAGAGAAATAATGACGTCTTAGATAGTCTTGTGTTGTTGTTTTGTCGTTGTTTGTTGTTGTTTTCCTGAAAAATCATTTGTTTCATACAATTAATGTGAATGATTGTGCTCATTCCCCTTCAAATGGGCCAATGGCCTTACTGAATAAAAAGCTGAAGTCTGAAGTCTGAACTCTCTCTCTCTCTCTCTCTCTCTCTCTCCTCTCTCTCTCTCTCTCTCTCTCTCTCTCTCTCTGTGTGTGTGTGTGTGTGTGTTGTGTGTGTGTGTGTGTGTGTGTGTGTGTGTGTGTGTGTGTGTGTGTGTGTGTGTGTGTGTGTGTGTGTGTGTGTGTCCAGGACAGGGGAAATCGTGATGGTATTTGCTTAAGTGCACTAAGTTTATGTATTATTAGCTTAACACACCAAGTTTCTCTCTGCAGTCATAATCTCATATGCGCACTCATGCGTCCACCAAACATTCACCTCTCTCTGGGAATGGGATGTCACGCATTCGTTTTTCTATCTTAACACGAGTGAGAACAAGAAAATACAATTTCTATGCTACTTATAATTTACACATGAAAGATCCAGTTACACAAAATTGAATAATCAAAACAAAAAATGTTAATACTTCCTAATCCCGGGTTATAATAAAATGGCTTCTTATCTAGCCAGGTTTCCACACACACAACTACACTTTCACACCACACCACAGTTCTTGAACAAGTCACTTCAAATTTTCTTCAGCACTGGGTGATGGTGGCGCCCTTGGTTGACTGGCTACAGGCTTCAGGACTGGGTCTTCGTGGTGGTCTCTGGGGGAACTCGATGTAGAAATCTTCTTCGTCTCTTTCACACACCTCTGGGTTTCAAACTCAGTCTTTTCCTTTTCATTTTTTTTACCCTGAGACCTTGCTGTCACTTCTGTCTCCCAGACCACGTTTCTCTCAACCCTTCTCTATCCTGCTCACTCATCTCTTCTCTCTCTCCTCTGTTCTTCTTCTCTCTCTCATGATATTCTTCTCCTCCTCCTGTCATGTTGTTCTCCCTCAGTTTATATAGGGATGGACACAAAGGATTTCCCTTCGGGCCATGCCTTTGTCCATGTTGCTTCTCCACCACATTGTTCACAAGTACACTGAATTCCTCTTTCACTACATTCTTCCACACATCAGCATTTTTACACACATCCTTACCTAATTGCTTAGCAAACAGCCACTTGGCACTAAACGGACATAAAAAAATTCCCGCCAACTCTGGGAGCCACTTTAACACAGTGATTACCCTAGAGAAAGCTATGACAACAATGTCCACATGCATTCAACCAGCCTGACAAGTATCAACACAGTGCCCTACGGCAATACCAACTGAATGAACCCAAGACTCCTGCTCTTCAATGTCTGTTTACAAAGCAGCCTCGGCTGACTGAATATCGAGCACCTACTCGATGCTCCGAGGTCCCTCCCTTTCGCTATCGAGAAGGTTCGAAATCAGGAGGTCCTCATGACCCTCGGTGCCATCTGTCACATGACAATTGCCTGACCACACTTTTAACCTCCTTGACACGGTTCGACTGTATGCGCTAGGTGAGGGAGTACAGCTAATCGGCGCATCACCTATTTCTCCACCACATGCGGCATTCTTTCCTCTAAAGCGCTTAAGGCTCTTTGTGAGAGGTATCGCTCCCTTGACATTTCCCTCACTTTGAAGACAGCGTCCTGCACTGGCTAAAACACATTCAAGGAGCTGAAACTCTCATAATTCTCTCATTTAAACCAACTCTAACCTAGGCCTCTCTTTAGTCTAGTTACACAGGAGAGCGCACGAAAATTCATCTTGTAAATACGATTAGAGGAAAAAATGTATATATATACACACTTAAAAACGAAACGAACTCCAACATAAAATTGAAATTTCCACCAGCTCTGAGTAGCGTTGTCATATAATATTATGCAAAATCATTCAGCTTCTATGGAAACCTTTTCCATTTCCCTTTTAACTCATAGCTGGCAACTAGCTACGTTTTCCACCATGCATACACAACACGCCATGAGATACACGCGCACGCTACATGATTTTTCGCCCGACCATTTCAATTTCGCCTGCAGCAGCCCCGTTTTAGTGGGGTATTGTCATTGGGACTGGCCTGGTCGCACTCTCTGTACACACACCTCGCCGTACACGGCGGCACGTGTTGCAAAGTGCACATAAACAACTGGTATCACCTTGGATACCGGGCCAGTAGTATTCTTGTGTCACAATATTTTGGGTGGACTTCCTACCATGAAAGAAAGAAAGAAAAAGGTACAACCGGAGGCGCGAATGAGAACCAGACCGAGCAGACCGGACGGGAGCATTCCTGCACATTCTTCGCAGCCTGTGCTGTGTTTACGTAGGGTCTGACACGCACAGGACATTCTATTAAGACGTCAAAAGGGACACAATTGCAGATGTCATTGTATAATGGCCACTGGATGTGATACCACAAAACCTCCTCGGGATCGTCCCAATGGTGTACCTGCCCGTGTTTCATGACTGCAGAGCCCACTGGCAAAAGACGCCACCGTCAAGCAACCGCACTGTGTATCCCTTCGCCTCGCTCTTTGCTGTTCCGTTTACAGGGGAAGACAGCACAACTCCAAACACGGCCAAGCTTTTGCTACATGAGCTTTACGTGCCCTCTCATGGGCCGTGCTTCCAATTGTTCTCCCTGCGTCATTTAAACCGTCCGACTTCAAACAATAGTGTAAATAGTCGCACACGCTAAATTTCCTTAATCCTGCTTGTTAAAGATGGTTTTGCCTTCGTTCGTCTGTCGTTGAACAATAAAAACAATAGAAAATGTGTTCTATTCTCTATAGGATACTACATATCGGGCAAGAAAAGCCGCGCTAGCGTCAGTAAAGAAACGTAATTTATGTGGTTTGACGTCAGAATTGCGCAACATAATCAAATGAAACTATGTTTAGTATTGATAGTGTCAAATAAGGCGCAACAGTAAGCTCTAACTCTGACACGCTGAATGTCTGCTGCGATCTCTTATTTGTTCATGCCAACAATCTGACAGACGTTTCTTACGCTCGTACAGAGGCCCACCCTATATCGTGTGCTCCTCGATTGTGCTGAACAAAACTAGATCCTCATAATCTTAATTAGATGTTTCTAAACAGCTGAGAGACCAGCATTCTTTACCGTTATTGTGGCTATTTAGAAGCATATTGTTTTAGTTTGCTTGGTTCTCGGACATCATCACACACATTCTGAGAGACGTAGGTAAGCAGAGAGACACAGATCGACAGCATGTCCAATTTGAGCTGCAGCACAAAAACGGGCAGAGTTCTAAATTAACCCTTGAACCTCCACACAAACTCATTACGCACGTCAGTGACGTCTGATTTTCTGAACAAAGTCAAGCACATTGAGACTAATACGCTTTGTATTATGTGCAGAAATTTCATGCAGTAACATGTTTGTGATTTGGATTACAATTTGTTTTATTATCATAATTAAAGAATGGTTATAGAAACTCTTATGTGAAGATTATCTTAAACTAAATGTTGATTTTCCGTTTTATACATTTCAATTCTTTGATCTACATATCGTCTGCACAGAGATGTAAAATTACAAGGTGTGCGACTTAGCGACAGATGTTGTTTGAAGTACGCAGCATTGAGATGTTGATGACGAGCTTGAATTTTAACTGCATTGCTCGTATTCTTCGTGGATACATAATAAGCTAACTGACAAAATACTTCTACAGCACCTGGCAAATTTAAATTCCATTCATTTGTAGTAGCAGGATCACTGAATTTTGAATAGCAGAAGCAAACATGAACAAACAAAAGTATTTATTTTTGCAATGTTAAAACAATTTCAGCTAAAACTTTACTATTGATGTTACAATGTCATGTTTCTGAATGGTTAAATCCTGCCGATGAAATGTTTTATATAGTTGTTGTTTTCAATATGATATTGAATGTATCATTTTCAAGAACCCTGACACGCACTTGTGTATGTGTGTGTGTGTGTGTGTGTGTGTGTGTGTGTGTGTGTGTGTGTGTGTGTGTGTGTGTGTGTGTGTGTGTGTGTGTGAAGGGGGGGGGGAGAAGGAGAGAGAGAGAGAGAGAGAGTGTGTGTGAGAGAGTGTGTGTGTGTGTGTGTGTGTGTGTGTGTGTGTGTGTGTGTGTGTGTGTGTGTGTGTGCGTGCGTGCGTGCATATGTGGGT
>JADBJO010004917.1:70000-87500 GCA_016801955.1 Conus betulinus
GAGAGAGAGATTGAAAAAAAAGCCCAGCAGTGCGAGGTGTGTATCTCTGCCGTCTGTATTACCTGATTGATCACTGATCACATTCTCGATGCGTCGACCTGAAGACTGCCAATCAAGACGACTGAGAGAATCCTTGGATTAAGACATAATGTGATCCTCATCTGGTCTTCGAAAAAATGCCTGAAGATCAATGCTCTGCAAGAGTGTGCGTGCGAGCGCGCGCGGGCGCGGGCGCGGCGGCGTGGCGTGTGTGTGTGTGTGTGTGTGTGTGTGTGTGTGTGTGTGTGTGTGTGTGTGTGTGTGTGTGTGCGATCGCACGCGCGCATGCGTGCGTGCATGTGTGTGTGTGTGTGTGTGTGTGGTGTGTGTGTGTGTGTGTGTGTGTGTGTGTGTGTGTGTGTGTGTGTGCGGACGTGTATGTGCGTGCGTCTACGCGTGTGGTTGATTGTGTGCTTGTGATCTCTCTCTCTCTCTCTCTCTCTCTCTCTCTCTCTCTCTCTCTCTCTCTCTCTCTCTCTCTCTCTCTCTCAGACTGGGATACGTATTTTTAGAGGAACTTACGAATCCCCCATTCTCCACTGCACCGCATACGTTACGAGAGCTGCCGGTAGATTTCATGGGATGACTCTGCTGTTCACAGAACTCTACAGAAAGCTAGTTGTCCCCCAAATCGAACATAGTCACAGATTCATCTGGACTTAAAGGTAAGTTCATCTTCTTTTTTTTATACGAGCAGTGTAATCCTAAGAGAGAGTGTGAAAAAAAACTCAGATAAACTGGCTCTTGGGAGAACAAGGCAGAAGGCGGCGGGGGACTGGTATGTATATAACGAGAGAGTGATCGACCGGGTGGCAGAACAGGCGAGAGAGAGAGAGAGAGAGAGAGAGAGAGAGAGAGAGAGAGAAGAGAGAGAGAGAGATTCGGATAATTCAGTCATGCATAGGTCATTGCCCCTCATGATGGGGTACACTTTTCAGTTGATACACATTTGCAAACTTTGCATCTTTCTTAGAAACTGTACACACAGTCATAAATGCACACATGTATTTCAGGATATTAAGACATAGTTGCAGATCGTAATTTAAGCGCTTTGCGCAGGAATATTGATACATTTCTGACAATGTTTTCATTTTTAAAAGCCAACCAGTAACGTTAATCGAAACTGGCTGGGATGCTTTTAAAATTTGAAAGGTATATATCGTTTCCGTAAATTATTTAATGTAGGACAGCGCAAAAGAAAATGAATTTCACTTTCCTTGAAAATGAATTTCATCTACACAACGGAAAAATCAAATCTGTTGTTGTATGTGATCTATAACGATAGTGGTGACACGCAATTTCAGACACGCCAAGGCTAAATCTTGTCAAGATAAATTTGAAGTGCCTATCTAAATTTAACTTCAAATAGGTTTTATCATCAATTACAGTACAAAACGTTCTATGTTCTTGAAACCGTTCACTCTTATTTACATGGAAGTCCCATTCTTGCCATCTGCACGATATCAATCTGTCTTAAAAATGATTTCGAAAATAGACTTATTTCTTCAGCTCCTTGGTTCAACCATACATAGCCAAAACCACACTTTTACAATTTGCATCGAATATTTGAGACCCAGTTTCTTTTGTTCCGTGCATCTGAATCAAATAACATTCTACAGGCTTTCCGCGGTAATCTGCACTCTTCTAGTCATGTACATTCTAACCAGTATCTGATACACTGAACTGCTGAATTTATTTAGATGGGATACCTGTTGTCTCCCCATAGATAAGATCATTAGGTGTTTTCATTTCAACTCCTAAGAATTTTTTAAGTGTGAAAATATGCAATTTTTAAGGATAAAGAGCTGCATTTTCAAGACCACATATCTTGGCACCATACTGAACAGTCGGTTAAATCTGAGCATCAAACAGCTCTAAATAAAGGTCAAGAGAATTATTCTTCAATTTGTGCAACTATTGCAAGACTAGGATTCTCTTGGATATGCTTACAAGATTCTGGCATGCTGCAGTAAAACTCAGCCTCGTGGAAAAAATAGATTTCTAAATATGTGTATATATATACAGAGAGAGAGAGAGAGAGAGAGAGAGAGAGAGAGACTTTTGACACTTTGATATTTTACTGTCATTCATTACCAAAAAGGTCTTTTGTGACAAGGGGGTGGGTGGGGGGGGTAGGGGGGGGGGGGGGGGGTGGGGGGGGGTGGGGTGGGGGGGGGGGGGGGGGGGGGGGGGGGGGGGGGGGGGGGGTAACAGAACAATATCATTTCCCTCTTCATTTCCTGCAAACAAAGAGTACACATTCATTCCTACTGTGTATCAAATCAAAGGTTAAGAAAAAAAAACAAATAAATTCGTAAACATTTCTTATGTCATCACGCACAGGAGTAATTCAGTAAAGTTATAAAAAAAAAATAAATAAAAAGATAATCTTAAGACTGACTCAACCATCCACTCGATCAAATGATGACATTGTATGTTACTGATCTCTTCCACATGGCGAAAAATGATATTATTCATTCATATATCTCTTACAATACATTATCTTTTAATTTAGCTATCCTTCATCTGTCTAATTTTCAATGTTTCCTCGATGAAATTTCGCAGCTGATTTATTACAAGTTCATCAGTTTGCTGATAACATGACAGCGACATTTTGTCTTTTCGCTATATATCTAACTGGAAAAAAATGAACAATTTGTCCGCGCTTCATTATAAGCGCACAGTGGAACAAAAGTGTTCTTCGTCACCAATAATGTGCCTACATGCAGGACAAGGAGATTCTGTGGATGTTTCACATTCAAACCATCTTTTGTTCGCATTAAAACCTAAAGTTCTCAACCTAAATCTTGCGTAATCTATTATGTGCCATTCATCTGTTATGACATTGAGAAACGAAAATTCAGAATGAAACACATTCTTAAATGAGAAAAACAGCGATGTGTTTTCTTTACTTTCCATATATGAGTGCCAATTCTGTTTAAAAGAACAATAAGCCTGTCTTTAAATTCTGCAATGAACTGTTTGCTCATTTCCTACTTCTTGGTCATCCACACTATTCCAAAACCCTGTTCTGAAATGATTTCTGTACTTTGTGAGCCCAGTTTTCTTTACTTTTTCCATTTCTAAAAGCATCATATCATAGGCTTGTCTGCTCAAAAGGGACTGGGGTAGCTTCAAGATCTTCAACCAGTACTTACTACATTTCACAAATGTACTTATATACAAAAGGGTATCTGCCCATCTCTCCATATATAAGCGGTGTTGGATGAATGAATAGGTGTTTGAAGGAAACGCGTCATAACATACGTATATACTTATTCAATCCGCGAATTTTCATGTAAGCCTCCAATTTCAGCTGCATACGTAAGAAGAGGTTTTAATCTGTGTATCAAACATTTTCCAAAATATACCACAGTCTGCACAATTCAGCTTTCTCAGGGATTTCGGAATTTCAATAGTACCTTATTCCCTTTTCTTACAGATTCTTCCCATGCATAACGGAAAGTTAGTTTTGTTGAAAATATCATTCCAAGATATTTTTATATGAAGTAACTACTTGAACATCTGCATTTCCATAAGACCATTTTTCATACACTGATAGGTGGCCACCCATTCTAAAGACCACTAAATTCGTCTTATCCAAGAGAGAGAGAGAGAGGGAAGGTGGGAGAAAGACCAGAGAGAGACGGACAGACAGACAGACAGACAGACAGACAGACAGACGGACAGACAGACAGATAGACAGTGTCATACTTCGACTAAAACATACTGTTGTAAGTGGTTATTCTCTCTCTAACTGTCTCTCTCTCTCTCTCTCTCTCTCTCTCTACTCTCTCTTCTCTCTCTCTCTCTCTCTCTCTCTCTCTCTCTCTCTCAGAGAGTGTAGGGAAAGGGGAAAGGATGAAAGCTGTAACTTATGTTTAAGGTAACGGTGAGAGATATGGTAGTATGCGTGTGTGTTGGTGGGGGATACTGCAGGATGGTGCTGCAGAGGTGGAATGGTACATATTACTTTTGGAAGTTGATGCCATGAGGATGGAGGGTGCCAAGTTTGGCAAAAAGATGAGACTCCTGCATGAGGCGTTCCCAGTTGTCGCTCTGTGATTGCTAAAGTGCCAGGAGTTTGACATGGTTGATGTTGTGTTGGGCGTGGGTGAAGTGTAGAGAGACTGGTTTGGGTCGATGGTGGGGGATGTCGGCCAGGTGTTCAGAGATACGCGTCTCAGTGTGCGAGATGTCTCACATAGATTTTACCGCACAGCTGGCAGTGGATGGCGTACACAATGTTGTCCTCTGGCAGGAGAAAGTGAGTTAAATAGTGAATGAGCCTTTAGGGCCATGTAGAATGGTGTCTGGTTTGGTGAGAGGGCAGATTTTGCAGTTGGGTTCTGAGCAGGGGAAAGTACCTGGTGGCCTAGGCAGGGAGATTTTGTTCAGCTTATAGCGCACCCCCAGGTCTTTGAGGTTTTTGTCACGTTTGAAAGTGAGCATTGGTTTGGTCTCAAAGGCAGGTTTATGTTTTTTCTACTATGTGCCAGTTAGACGTCAGGATCCTGCAGATGGGTAGAGTGTGAGGATGGAAGAGGAGGCAGGTGATGGTCTGTCTATCTGTCTTTGGGACGCTTAGTTTCCAGAGCGGATGTTCTGGATGTAGCTGTGCAGTGGCTGAGAACATCATTAATGACGGTACTGGGGTAGCTATGGTTAGTGAAAAGATGAGGAAATTTCATAAGAGGGTCTCGTTACAATGACGTTGCAGATGTCTGACCTATGCATTATCCCAACGCACTGGTCAGACCTTGAGTAATGTACCTAGCATTGCCTGGGCCATTATTATAATTTTGTGTGTGTGTGGTGAGTGTACACGTGTCTGTGTATGGATGTGCGGGCACGCGTGCCCATGTATGTGTGTGCCAATGTATGCATGCACAAGCGCGTGTGCATATGATGCGCATGCATGCGTGTGCACGTGTGTGTGTGTGTGTGTGTGTGTGTGTGTGTGTGTGTGTGTGTGTGTGTGTGTGTGTTTTGTGTTCCCTTTTCTTACAGATTCTTCCCATGCATAACGGAAAGTTAGTTTTTGTTGAAAATATCATTCCAAGATATTTATATGAAGTAACTACTTGAACATCTGCATTTCCATAAGACCATTTTTCATACACTGATAGGTGGCCACCCATTCTAAAGACCACTAAATTTGTCTTATCCAAGAGAGAGAGGGAGAGGGAGAAAGACAGAGAGAGAGAGAGAGAGAGAGAGACAGACAGACAGACAGACAGACAGACAGACAGATAGACAGTGTCATACTTCGACTAAAACATACTGTTGTAAGTGGGTTATTCTCTCTCTCTCTCTCTCTCTCTCTCTCTCTCTCTCTCTCTCTCTCTCTCTCTCTCTCTTTCTCTCTCTCTCTCTCTCAGAGAGTGTAGGGAAAGGGGAAAGGATGAAAGCTGTAACTTACGTCTAAGGTAAACGGTGTGAGAGATATGGTAGTATGCGTGTGTGTTGGTGGGGGATACTGCAGGATGGTGCTGCAGAGGTGGAATGGTACATATTACTTTTGGAAGTTGATGCCATGAGGATGGAGGGTGCCAAGTTTGGCAAAAAGATGAGACTCCTGCATGAGGCGTTCCCAGTTGTCGCTCTGTGATTGCTAAAGTGCCAGGAGTTTGACATGGTTGATGTTGTGTTGGGCGTGGGTGAAGTGTAGAGAGACTGGTTTGGGTCGATGGTGGGGGATGTCGGCCAGGTGTTCAGAGATACGCGTCTCAAGTGTGCGAGATGTCTCACATAGATTTTACCGCACAGCTGGCAGTGGATGGCATACACAATGTTGTCCTCTGGCAGGAGAAAGTGAGTTAAATAGTGAATGAGCCTTTAGGGCCATGTAGAATGGTGTCTGGTTTGGTGAGAGGGCAGATTTTGCAGTTGGGTTTTGAGCAGGGGAAAGTACCTGGTGGCTTAGGTAGGGAGATTTTGTTCAGCTTATAGCGCACCCACAGGTCTTTGAGGTTTTTGTCACGTTTGAAAGTGAGCATTGGTTTGGTCTCAAAGGCAGGTTTATGTTTTTCTACTAAGTGCCAGTTAGACGTCAGGATCCTGCAGATGGGTAGAGTGTGAGGATGGAAGAGGAGGCAGGGGATGGGTCTGTCTATCTGTCTCTTTGGGACACTTAGTTTCCAGAGTGGATGCTCTCGATGTAGCTGTGCTGCGGCTGAGAACATCATTAATGACGGTACTGGGGTAGCTATGGTTAGTGAAAAGATGAGGAAATTTCATAAGAGGGTCTTGTTGCAATGACTTTGCAGATGTCTGACCTATGCATTATCCCAATGCGCTGGTCAGACCTTGAGTAATGTACCTAGCATTGCCTGGGCCATTATTATAATTTGTGTGTGTGTGGTGAGTGTACACGTGTCTGTGTATGGATGTGCGGGCACGCGTGCCCATGTGTGTGTGTGCCAGTGTATGCGTGCACAAGTGCGTGTGCATATGATGCGCATGTATGCGTGTGCACGTGTGTGTGTGTGTGTGTGTGTGTGTGTGTGTGTGTGTGTGTGTGTGTGTGTGTGTGTGTGTGTGTGTGTGCGTGCGTCCGTGCGTGCGTGTATGTGTGGGGAGGGGGGCAGAAGTACATGTGCGTGTATGTGTGTGCGTGTGTGTGTGTGTGTGTGTGTGTGTGTGTGTGTGTGCCTCTGTGTGTGTGTGTGTGTGTGTGTGTGTGTGTGTGTGTGTGTGATTTGTGGTTTTTATTGAGCATGCTCCTGCGCGCACGCATCTTCACGTGTATGTGTACATATATGCGCATATGTGTGTGCGCTTGTGTGTATGGGTGTACACATAGAGACAGAAGGAAAAAGTAAGACGACAGAGGAAGAGGACGGCACGAAAACAGGCGAGTGGCCTGACTCACATCCCAAATGGCAACATGGCAGATACAGTGTTTGCGATGAGGGGATTATTGTTTCGATGGCAACGACCTAGGCAGTATCATTTTGCTTTGTAACCGTCCCTTCACACCCACTCCTGTTATACACTGTTGTCACTTTGGCGCTGACTGCAACCTATGGGAGTGTTGTTCTGAGCGTTTTTATGTCTGTTGATAAGGTAGGACGCAGACCTCGTTGTTGAAAATGTACGTGTCTGTTTTGTGATGTGTGATATCTAAACTTTACTTTACATCTTTTCTTATGTTTGCTTACATTCATACATGTAGACAGAAAAAAGACGTATAGAGGAAGGGACAGAGAAGACAGAGTCTGTAGAGATGTAAATGGTGACTCTGTAGAGGGCACTCCAGCCAGATAAAAAGAAAAGTTATTCTGTGCAGGCTAAGCTGGTACTGGCAATAAAGGCACGGGATGGAGACCACTCTTGGTAACCAATGCACGGCCAGACCCACCGTGCGAACCAATGGAGTCCATTCCCAGAACAGCAAGGCGGCTTCAGAATTACCTCAACTAGACACATAAAGCATTTCCGATAAGATTGTAATACAATCCCGCACTTCTCCCTCGCCCTCCTCAAGTCTTCCACTCTCCTCACCACCCCTCAACATCATTACCCCAACCCTACACATATTCTTGCTATAACCGAGAAGAAGCGACCGATATTGCCCACACAGTTTCTCTTGGTCGTCTCGTCTCATTCTCTGTGGACAAAATAACTGGTTCCAAGGCAGATTGCGTGAGCGGTTTGTGAGTGTGTGTCTTCTTGGAACCTGATATTATCCGGCTGCTTTTGTGTGACTGGATTCTGCCAGCAGCAGCTCATTGTGATGCAGCAGCCAGTGGAGGACAATGACATCTTCCTAGTCCTTGATCATTGGTTGGGTACAATTGTGTTTTGGGGCATTGCATAGAAAACTGTCGATGACAACATCGTCTTGAAAGAGATCGAGAAAAAAAAGACTGAAAAAGAGATCGAGAGAAAAAAAAACGAACAAGCACATAAAAACAAACCAACATATGGGCAAAAATATAACCTGACACAGACGGTGGTAGGTTCAGTTCGTTGATCGACTGATTGACTCATATGATGATGTAATTGAGAGAGACAGACAGACAGATAGACAGACACACAGAGAGAACGACGGACAGGCGGACAGACAGATAGTGTCCGACCCTTGTTCACTCCCTTTTTAATCAACAACATGTTTTTTTCTTATTTGTATAAACATGGCAATGGTTTCACATAATCACACGCATATACTTCCATTCAAAAAACATTGGTCATGTCTTCATTGATTCCCTAGTACTTTTCTTGTCAGAGCTGACTTCAAACAGTGCCACACTGGTCCTCACAGATATTGTTTTCAACGCTTTCTTTTCCTGTCTTTGACCTCGGAAATCACAAAACCTTTGCAAATCGCCACGACCTCATGTCGTCTTGCAAAATGAGAATTGTGCCTCTGCACCTCTCAGTAAAAAAAATGGATTGGGGGGTTCCGTAAAAAAGAAAACAAAACAAAGCAATCATTTGGTTTAAATCATTGTACCAAGTATCTTTATCTGCAGAAAATTGATCTTCGTTTTTACTTTTTTTTTCATTTCTTTTCATCATCTTTCATCTGACGTTCGCCACACCCACTACAGACCAGCCGCGGCCTTAAAATTAATCCCTCACTTTTTTGCGTCTTATTTCAAAAACAAAGAAACAAACAAACACAAACACTATCTGAGGGCATGCGCCCTCGCCAACCACTCCACCCACAGCGTGGCCAGTGTGTCCTGTGATTCAGCTGACCATCCTGCAGGTGATCCAGCAATCACCTTGTTTTCTTTGTTCACTACATCCTACAGGTGACAACCAGTCACCGTGTGCTATGTTCACTACATCCTACAGGTGACCAACCAATCAGCGTGTGCTATGCTCACTACATCCTACAGGTGACCAACCAATCACCGTGTGCTATGTTCACTACATCCTACAGGTGACCAACCAATCACCGTGTGCTATGCTCACTACATCCTACAGGTGACCAACCAATCACCGTGTGCTATGCTCACTACATCCTACAGGTGACCAACCAATCACCTTGTGTTCTTTGTTCACTATATCTACAGGTGACCAACCAATCATCTTGTGCTACTAATTGACTCTATTCACATAAGACATAAGACACGGTCTCCACGCCTAGATGGGCCAAGGCACAAGAAGATAGAGAATTGTTCAAAATCCTTCTCTCTCCAAAGCCTGCATAGCTTATCTTTTGTTGTTGTTGTTTTTTTTCGGCGACATACTCGTTTCGCGTCCAAAACCTTGGGCCCAGTTCCTGACAGAGAGAGACAGAGGGACAAAGAGACAGACACAGATAGAGAGACAGAGGGACAGACAGACAGACAGACGGAGAGAGAGAGGGACAGAGAGACAGACAGAGAGAGAGAGACCGACAGGAAACTTACTGTACATTAGACATGGAGCAAACACACTCATGATACACCCCATTTGCGTTTCATTCACAGCACTGCACAAAGTCAGACATGCTGCACCCAGAGACTTTCATTGGTTTTCTTAGATGTTGTGCCTTCACCCAGTCCTTTACCTTTGTTTGAGCCTGCGCCTTTCCCTTCCGTCCCTGAAGGTGTACTTTGAACTATTGCTGAGAAACTACTGCAGATGCCATTTCTCGGGATACTGTCTTCACATTCATGTATTCATAAGTAACAAATAATTCATTGTTTCAACTTACCGCAGTCACCGCACTGTGAAATCAACCTATTGTGTTAAAACGCACGCGGAAAAATGCTGTTTCATTGATTTTTTTTTCACTTTCATTTTGAAAGCATATAAGATGGGCAGGTAGTGAGTTCCAAACAAAACTGTGCAGCAAGCTGAAAGAATGCTTACCTCAAAATTACAGGTTTAGCTTTGGGATCTTCAGGAGTGTTTACTGGAGGTGTGGAGAGTTCACGGTAAAATATGTGCACGGAATGTTTGAGGGCACGTATGGCGGAAGAGAGTCATCATCCAGAAACGGAGAGCAAGAGCTCCAACTCGCCACAACATGTCGCAGTCGGCTGGTGAAATTCCTTCAGCAGATGATGTGAGATGATCTCTCTGTCAGTTATGGAGGATGAGATGGGCCACACTGTGGTGGATTTCCTGAAGCCTCCAGACAGCCAGCCAGCAGTCAGGCAGAGAGTTCTGAGCAGGTTTGCAGTCGTGAAGGTGGGAAGTAATTAGTGAGCTAGTGTGTCTTTCTGTTGCCTCAGTCAAGAGATATTCACACACACACACACACACACACACACACACACACACACACACACACACACACACACACATACACACTCATACACGCACACACGCATTATACACACACACACACACACACACACACACACACACACGCACACACACACACACACACACACACACAGAGAGAGAGAGAGAGAGAGAGAGAGAGAGAGAGAGAGAGAGAGAGAGACGGAGAGAGACAGACAGACAGACAGATACCAGGTGGCAGACAGAGAGAATCAGAGAGCCAGGATCAGACAGAAAAAAAACACATAAATCCGACCACAGGCAGAAACAGTACAAGCCACTTTGCTGTGAACAGTAGACACATATAGACAAGTGTACATCAGCCACATATGTGTTGATTGAAGGTTCTCCGCACCCTGGTGTTTCCTATGAAATCTGCAGCATCGACACATTCAGAATACAACTAACAAAAGTGTAAAGCATGCCCTCTCCCCTCACCAAACAGATTATGTGTCCACCCAGTCCCTTTCCATTTCAGTCCCCCACCCCCTCCCCCTCCTCCAATTCATATCCCCTCCTTCCCTACAATTCTACCGTGAGGCCGAGATGAAGTGACCCCAGGGGCAGTTTCACCGGGCATTGTCGTCTGATCCTCTGTGGACTACAAACTGACTTCCAGTGCCAGCAATGAAACTCCGTTCTGAGGCAGATTGTGTGAGTGGACTGTGGGTATGTCCCTTATTATGTGAGCGGACTGTGGGTATGTGCCTTATTATGTGAATGGACTGTGGGTATGTGCCCTCTTATCTGAGTGGACTGTGGGTATGTGCTTTCTTGTCTGAGTGGACTGTGGGTATGTGCCTTATTATGTGAGTGGACTGTGGGTATGTGCCCCCTTATCTGAGTGGGCTGTGGGTATGTGCCCTCTTATCTGAGTGGACTGTGGGTATGTGCCCCCTATTGTCTGAGTGGACTATGGGTATGTGCCTTCTTGTCTGAGTGGACTGTGGGTATGTGCCCTCTTGTCTGCACGGACTGTGGGTATGTGCCCTCTTGTCTGAGTGGACCGTGGGTATGTGCCTTCTTGTCTGAGTGGACTGCGGGTATGTGCCTTATTATGTGAGTGGACTGTGGGTATGTGCCTTATTGTCTGAGTGGACTGCAGGTATGTGCCTTTCTTATGTGAGTGGACTGTGGGTATATGCCTTATTGTCTGAGTGGACTGTGGGTATGTGCCTTATTATGTGAGTGGACTGTGGGTATGTGCGTTATTGTGTGAGTGGACTGTAGGTATTTGCCCTCTTGTCTGAGTGGACAGTGGGTACGGTCCTATTGTGTTAGTGGACTGTGGCTATGTGCCTTATTGTGCGAGTGGACTGTGGGTATGTGTCTTCTTGTCTGAGTGGACTGTGGGTATGAGCCCTCTTGTCTGAGCGGACCTTGGGTATGTGCCCTCTTTCTGTCTGAGTGGACCGTGGGTATGCGCCTTCTTGGAGTTTTTCTCCTAAGTATGGCTGGCCACACGTTGTTTAGCTCCTGCAAGTGATAGGTACGTCCAGACATGTGACATCTGATTCCTGGCCTTTAGGTCTTGGCAACGTTATTCTCTGATGAATGGAGTGAGCGTAAAACACAGAATAGTATTGAATGGGGAGATTTACAATAAATCAACAAATACGAAGGGAATCAGATCACACACACACACACACACACACACACACACACACACACACACACACACACAGACACACACACACTGGAAAACAAAGACATCAATACAAACAATACTGTGTTATCGCTTTAAGAGAACACAGCGATTATCAGTGATCAGAGATCATATAGTTTAGGCAGGGGACAAAATGACATGCTTATGATATTGCTAATTCTGTGAACGTAAATGCTTTTTTGACTGGAAATAAAACGAACGACAGATTTCGCACATTACTGTCTTAAAGAACAAATTATATTAGACACAGTGTAAAGGTACATGGATGTCGATTATATTTCAGTCAAAACTATAGTTTTTGCTTGGGTTCCCAGCCATGTGGGCATTCGAGGCAATGAGATGGTTGATCAGCTTGCCAAGAATGACACAAAGGAAAAGTTGAACAGGTTGTCTATTCCTCACACTGATTTGAAACCAAAACACAGGCTTACGTCAGACCTCTGGTAAGAGGAATGGAAGTCGCAGACGGATAACAAACTATTTCAAATCCGTCCAAACCTGAAAGAGTTTTTACCATGTTCCAGAGGCAACCGTAAAGACGAGACAGTCTTGTGCCGCTTGCACACAGGCCATTCGTTTTATACCCATTCTTATCTTTTAAAAGGTGAAGAAGCTCCATGGTGCATTCCATGTCATGTTCCACTCACGGTGAAACATGTTCTTTTAGATCGTTGGGACTTGTACGAAATGTGATATAAACAATTTACAGCAGACTCCATGAAAACCCTGTTCAGAGATGTCCCACTTGACGTGATCTGTGAGTTTCTTAAAGAGATTGATATTTTTCATCTGATCTAAGATTTTACGGAAGAAATATTTTTTAACGAAGTTTCTAGAACGTTTTTAGAAGATGCATTTCAGAGAGATGTGTGAAAGTTGCTTTTTATGACTTGGGAGTTGATTTTAACGTGGTGACAGCCCTGATATGGGTCTTTGCAGTCGGCTTGGCCGTAAGCAAACATTACCTTAACTTACCTTATTCTGAGAGAGAGAGAGAGAGAGAGAGAGAGAGAGAGAGAGAGAGAGAGAGAGAGACAGAGACAGAGAGAGAGAGAGAGAGAGAGAGAGAGAGAGGAGAGAGAGAGAGAGAGAGAGGAGAGAGAGAGACAGACAGACAGACAGACAGACAGACAGAGAGAGAGAGAGAGAGAGAGAGAGAGAATGAGAGAGAGAGAGACACAGAGAGAGAGAGAGAGAGAGAGGGGGGGGGGGAAGAGACAGAGAGAGAGAGAGAGAGAGAGAGAGAGAGAGAGAAGAGAGAGAGAGAGGAGGGGCGGGGGACGCACACTCACACACGCAGATTCACAGGAACTGCCTTTCCTCCTGCCCCCCCACCCCCCCCCCCCCCCCCTTCCCTCCGTTTTCTTTTAACACCTAACCCCATGCACACACCACACTGCGGTAATCTTTCTTCTTTGTGTTGAAGATTGGATGAAGGTGGTAATATGCACAGGATCCAATCCCAGAACTGCTACAGATGCCTCTGATGCCGTGTCGGTCCAGGCTTTGGGAATTGTGTCAGTGATTGATGAGCTGGAAGAGACTGCGTTTCTTGGATGTCGACTTCAAAGCAACCGCGGCTTTCAAGCTTTCGACAGCTTCAGGTTCTGCTTCTGCCTGCCTGCCTCTCTCTCTCTCTCTCTCTCTCTCTCTCTCTCTCTCTCTCTCTCTCTCTCTCTCTCTTATCCACAATTCACTTGCAATCGGTTTTATGTGCAGCTTTACCAAAGAAACAATCTGCAAAGGGGGAAAGAAAGGCCTCCAAACTTAAGGATATTCTATGCACAGACAAAGTGTGCATGTGTGAGAAAATCAAAATGTAGGTTTAGCCTACGCTTTGATAAAAAAAAAAAAAAAAAAAAAAAAAAAAAAACAGCACAAGTAAACATTTTTTTCTGACAGCGAGTGCTAGAACACAATGCTATATTAACATGGTGATGAAATTTATCGCCATTGAAAGTTTCTTAATACATTGCGGATTAGACCGTTTCTGATTTTAGATGTGATTATATATCCACAGAACTCCAAGACCTAACCAGCGGGCTAGACGACCGAGCCAGCGCACATGAGATGGAAATCAACGCAGATAAGTTAATAGTGAACAGCAGCAATGAAGACCAGACCGCAAACATCACAATGAACGGGCAAAAACTGGAAGAGGTAAAAGCATTCAAATACCTCAGCTCCAAACTGACGATTGCTGTTCAAACGAAGTTCAGGTCGGATTAGCTCTTACCACATCAGCAATGGCAAAACTCACAAAGCTGTGGAGAAGCAATAAGATCAGCTGCCCGACAAAACTCAAGCTATACAAAGCCTTCGTCCTCTCAGTCATGTACGGGTGTGACAGCTGGAACTAGACGGGAGAGTTGGAAAGAAGGATCCAAGCTTTTGAAATGAAGGCATACAGAAGACTGCTCCACATCTCCTGGACAGAACACAGAACCAACGACTCTGTCCGAAAGCAGGTGACCACACTGACAGGAGCACAGGAACTCCTCTTGAGAACGGTGATGTGATTTGGCCACATAACACAACTAAATTCGCTGGCAAAGACAATCCTGCAAGGCATGTTTGAAGGAGAAAGGTGCAGATGCAGGCAGAAAAAGATCTGGTCGAAGAACATGATAAAGTTGACAAACCTCAGGTTGCCAGAACTCCTGAGAGAAGCAGAGGACAGGTTGCGATCGAGAAGATCAACGGAGTCATCCTACAGTCTCCCGTACGACCACTTAAGTTACATACGACATGATGAAGGTTGCAGTGAATTGTTTGAGTCTTTCGCCACTAAAGGGATGGGATGTTTGACAGAGACTGTGCCAGCTAGGTGGATGACATTGTGCGGGCGCACAGAGTGAGTCTAAAACCAAACGTCGCATCAATGGCCGTCAACCCCAACCCTTATCCCCGCCAAGTGATTGTCAAAGTCTTGCATTGGCGAGACAGAGTGGACGTCTTGACAAAGGGACATATGGTGTTGAAGCAGAAAAGAATTCAGGATGCAGGCGACTTGACAACCACGCAATTTGAGCAGATCAGAAAGCAACGTGAGAAGGGATTAGGGCCTAATGCTTATTACCAGGGCTAAAAGCTGGTAGTCGCGGGCCCTCTACAGCAACGTTCTAGCAACGGCAACAATGACAACTCACGCCTTCACAACGGAACCCCCAGTCATTCAAGAGGGGGATCAGTCGGAAATTGTAACCCGGAAGCAGGTCTCTTGTCCGTGGCAGCAGTGCGACCACTAGTGGGTCCTCAAGCTTCCAACATAAGTCACTCCGATCCCCTAAACGAAGGCACCCAACCAGTTCCCTCAACGATGCAGTTTGGAAGACTTGAAGCAAAAATGATGTGTAGGCTAAGCCTCAGGTTTGAACACAGTCCAACGCACCGTAAGCCGTTCGCTTTCTTTATTGCCTAGTAATATTGAAGGCTTTTGTAACATTTTTGTCGACCTAGATTTCTATAATTATGTCAGTAAGTTTGACACTGTGTGCTTATTTGAATTTTTGCTCAGCATTTCGTTTTCCCCTCCAGATTGCTGGTAAGATTTTTCATGTTTTTCCTCTCCTGCTATAAACAGAAGTCCCGTCTCCCAGGACACCAAGACCCAGCCCAGCCCCGTATTGCAGTAGGTCTAATGCAAAGACAAAATCTGAGGGAGTACAGTCATCCGAGGGCCAACCGTACAGCAACTACGAGAAGAAGAAAAAGAAAAGAAGAAAGAAGAAGAAGAAGAAGAAGAAGAAGAAGAGAGGAGGAGGAGGAGGAAGAAGAAGAAGAGCATCAAGAAGAGGATGAACACGAAGACGAAAAAAGATCAAGAAGAACAAGTATCTGAAGATGAACAAAAAAAGAGAGGAGAAGAACTGAATCGCTATAATATTAAAAACGTGTACTTTGGGCGATTTAAACTGGTGCACAGTTTTGAAAATTCTTTCGTTTTCTGCCCTGATTGATATTTGGGTCACCAAAAGAAGTACGTGAGTATCTTTACATTTAGGATTGAAAGTGAATATAGTATTCATTCTTATCTGTATGCGGTTTGTACAATCTAACAGGCAGTGCTCAGCGTTTTCTATGTGACGGCCACACGCACATTTTGTATCAACAAGTAAATGTCTATTGTATAAGTCACGATTAATGTTATACATTCTTAAACGTAACCTATAATGGGTTTATTTTAATCTGCCTGATCCAATATAATAGTAGAAAGAAACGGTAGTGTCTGAAGCAGACAGAAAAAAAAAACGTTTAAACTGGCTGATAGAGTTTGTTGACTTGATATCGTCGCCGACTCGTATGGTAACGATTTTGGCCAGAGACAAGAGAAGGGAGATCAGCTGTATAGTTTGGACAGGCACCATTGACCATTTTATGAAATTGTATCAGCTTGTGTCTTTTCCGTCTATCTTGTAATGAATAAAAACCAGACTCTTCGTATAATTTCTGATGATTAGTTCTCTTAACTCTGCCAATGATAATACGAACTGCTTGTAGGTGTATTTTTTTCTAATATATAATTGACTGGGTGGCTGTGCAAATGTCTCACAAAATGTCTCCATAGTCAAAATGGGGTAAATAAAGGATCTGTACATCGTTTCTAAAGTCTTTCTGGTTAGTCTGTATTGTATTTTTAAGACACGCAATTAGCATCTTTTTACTTTGTTGGCTGTGAATCGCATGTGTCCGTCCCATTTGCAGTTATCTTGAAAAGTTATTTGTGGGATTTTGAAGGTTCTAGGGTCTTCCTTCCAAACGTAAGAGGTAACATTTGGCACTGATCACGGGTAAATCTGAGAAGTTCGATTGCGTTTTCGTTCAAGTTAATTTTCCAAAGCTTGGCCCAACGGGCAACTTTCTAAAGATCTGAATTTAGGATTTCTGCCCTGATATGTGGATCATTTAAGGCGAGTGATAAACTAGTATCGTCGGCAAACAATGTAATTGTTGCCTGTATTTCATTTACAATATCATTAATGTATAACAAAAACAGTAAAAGACCAAGACAGATCCTTGGGGAACACCTGCGGGAATTCTTTTCGACCCGGACTTTTCGCCTTTTATAATACTAATTGCTGTCACGAAAAAAGTCTTGTAGTTTCCCTCTTATCCCCACCGCTGCTAGCTTTAGTAAAAGTCATCTGTGCCAGACACGATCGAAAGCTTTTGATATATCAAGAGTAGATTGCGTTGTGATTCACGATCAAAAGCGGAACAGAGATCATTGTATGTGACCAGAACCTGGTCAACTGTGGAATCGTCTGGTGTAAAACCTGATTGCAACGGAGTTATGACTTCATTTGTTTTTAAGAATGTGTATACATATTTGTGGACACATTTCTCAAGAATTTTACCAATACAGCTAAGGTGCGATCATTTTTACACAGTTCTCTTGGTCCTTTATTTTGAATAGGTAAAACATGTGCTCTCTCCCAAAGGGACAGAAATTTACTTTTGTTCAGGCATTTATTTAACAACTGAGTGAGAGGACTAGCTATAACATTTAATGCACATATAAATAGTTTGTGGTGGATGAGGTCTGGACCAGATGATTTTTTCTTGTCG
>JADBJO010004917.1:97500-105000 GCA_016801955.1 Conus betulinus
TCAATTCAGCTTTGCTTTGATCTCGTATTGTCTGCTTCCGCCCGCACGTTACCCAGACCCAGACACAGGAGGATTGTACTAAATGGAAAAGAATGTGGAGCGTCATTGCCTGTCAGTGGTTTCTGACAAGTTCTGGCCAAGGCAGGTCAGTCCGAGGAACACACAGAGGATGCTCGATGTCTGGACAATAAACGAAGAAGACATTTAAAGGTTGCAGAGGAGGAAACTAATCTTTGTCCATACCATACAATATATTTGTTTTTGTTTCTTTTTGTTTGTTTCTCTTTTTGTCTTGTCGAGAAAGGATCTGTAACAAAGTTTGGAAAAAAAATATATATGGATGTTACTGTGCTTTTCTTTTACAAATGCATGTGTCAGCATTTGGAGGTGGTAGTCTAATGCATGTTCTGCCTTTTCACAGGTCGTGTTGTCTGTAGGTCAACACTGGCGGTTGTTTGAGTTGGTATATAGGTCCTAAAACAATACCGTGGATGTCTTCAACTACCTCGACCACAGCCTGCATGAAACCAAAGTTAACTCAGTCTGACTGTCCGTCTTTCCGACTCAGTTTAACCGTCTGTCTGACTCCTTCTCTCTTGATTCTGTCTATCTGTCTGTCTGTCTGTCTGCCTGTCTGTCTTCCTGTCTCTCTCTCTCTCTCTCTCTCTCTCTCTCTCCTCTCTCTCCTCTCTCTCTCTCTCTCTCTCTCTCTCTCTCTCTCTCTCTCTCTCTCTCTCTCACACACACACACACACACACACACACACACACACACACACACACAGAGTTTGTGGAACGCTGTTGGAATTAGCTGACAGAGTTAGGAATAACTGTGTGACTAATGTGAGAATAAAACTGTGAATGTGGTTTCAAATTTGTATGGATGAAACAACGCCTTTTAAAAATCCATATCCAACAATAGTCCTGCGGTTTTCTGTATTTAACAGAAGTAGATAATACCATATGTTAATCTTATATCATTACCCATATTTCTATCACTCATGAAAGCCCGATTGATATTCGCTACGAAGCTTTGGGAGAACTTTCTTTAATCACATAGAAAAACATGTGGCGATTTTGTACACAGCATTTCAAAGGGAAATTGGTCTCCAGCGTTTTTTTTTTTTTAGATACTCTCTTGATTTATCATCTGTTGGGAGACATATGGTGATTCCCTCCTTTTGTGTTTAAAACATTTCTCCTTTGACAAAGCCTTCGTTTTTAGACCTCACGACCAGATCACCGGTTCTTTTCCGCAAAAAAAACAACAACAACAACAACAACAACAACACAACAACAAAACTCTACTGTAAACCTATCTGATCCTGGTCTCTTCCCGTCATTCATATTTTTCAAAGACTGTGTGGCTTCTTCAAACGTTATTTTAGCCTCTAAGCTTTTGGCTTCATTTTCCTACAATGAGGATATACTTTTACCATGTCTTCTATGTCATAGTTGATCCTGTCTTTTCACACAGATTTTCGTAAAACGATCTTGTTTCATAGAGAATGTCGCCTGTCTTTTCTAACAGGGTACCATCGTTTTGTACATTTTTTTGTCATTTTGTTTATTTATATACTTTCTTTTTTTCTAGCCCGCAAAAATAATTCGTTATTTTTTTCACCTCCAGCGACCCATCTGGCTTTTGAGCGTACTAAAACACCTTCCATTTTTCTTTTGCCTAATTTCTGTTAATTTTCTATTTTCATTGTCTACTGCTTGGATCACTTGGCTGTTTTTAATCGGTTGTTTTCCTAACTCTTCAAGTTCTTTCATTTGACCATTTCTAACTCTTTATTGGCTTTATTAGCTGGTCTGAGGTAGATTATCATACCACCTCCCAAGGCTCTTGACAGGTTCTTCTGTCACTGGATGGCTTGGCTGGCGACAGCAAACGCAACTGTTTCCAATTATTTTTCCTCTCCGCAGGCACTGATTCTGTGATTTCTTTGGTTTGAAACCCATCCTCGATGAAGCGATGAAATGGTCAAATTCTCCTGTATTTAGTGCTTCATACTCCTTGGCAGAATCGACTTTCGTGTCACAAGGGAGACTTTCAAACGAGGCATCCGGTATCCATTTCTGAGGTTCGCTGTACCTGTACCATCCATGACTGTGTTCAAGACGATTTCCATTGACAACACAAACCATACATGATAAAACGCACAGCACACTGATATGCCCATTGCTATCCCAGCTTCCAGATTAATCCCAACTGTTGTGCATTCCTTTGTCAAAAACTTCATTGAGAAGCATGGAAACACCTCAGCATTTCTTGGGCCCTTTTGGGGGACATGATACACATGGAGGCCTAGTTGAATCATTCGTGTGGAACTGCCCATTGGCCCGATCGAGCAACATCACGTCGAGGTCCTCTTTCTCTGACTTATCTCATTGGATTCCCAAACCATACTGCCATGATTAAAATAACCAGAAACCCATCAGAATGTGTGTGTGTGTGTGTGTGTGTGTGTGTGTGTGTGTGTGTGTGTGTGTGTGTGTCTGTGTGTGTGTGCGTGTGTGTGTCTGTGTGTAATAAGAACAATAACAAGAACAAGAACAAGTTTTATTCAGTCTTTTCATGGCCATTTGACGTTTATGAATAGAAGGGGTAATTCATGATATGAAATAACATGAAAGATCTCTTTCATTGATAAAATCATGATTGGTCTCTCAATTTGAAACAATGAATGAATGAATGATCATCTATGGCGCTTAAACTTAAATAAGCCCTAGGCGCTTACAAATGCAGAAAAGATTAAAGAAAGCATTAATGAAACAAATAAGAATATGAATAATACAATAAGTACCATGAGCAAGAGTACATATTGACACACACTCATGCACAAGCAAACACACACACACACACACACACACACACACACACACGCGCGCGCGCGCGCGCGCACGCACGCACACACACACACACACACACACACACACACACACACACACACACACACACACACACACACGATCCGACACGCAATCTCACAACGACGCACACAACAGCATGCACGTGCGCGCGCACACACACACACACACACACACACACACACACACACACACACACACACACACACACACACACACACAAAAACACGCGCGCGCGCGCGCGCGCATAAAGGGTTTCATGCTTTCTGTTCTATTCATGGTTTGATCATAATTTTATATTGTTACCGCTATAGTTTTCTGTCCTTTTTATTTTGTGATGTCGCTTTCATCGGCAATTTCCGGACTTGCAACTATATGATATGATGTATTAACCGCCTTTGATTTGTGACCGGAAGAACTGCGTGTAATGCACCTTTTTTTGTTAGTATACGCAGTTCGCTTAAATAGTCATCATGTCATCTACTTTACATACATGCCTTCGAAAGAGGGACTTCGCATCGGTTATTTGAATATAAACAGTGTCAGAAATAAGACAGATCAAATCGCTGCAATTTTTAACAACAATGGTAATACCGTTCACGTGTTTTGTATAGCAGAGTCTTTGCTAACCAATATGATTCCAGATTCTGATATGTGCATGCCAATTATGATGCAATCCGATTAGACCCAAAAGCACCTCTCGAACAACAGGTTTACTTCTTTACCTTACTAAATCATTAACCTTCAAAAGAAAAGAGTATCTCGAAAAATACGACGTAGAATCCGTCTGGATAGAATCAAATCTTAAACACTGTAAGCCAGTATTGGTAGGATTCCTATACAGAAACCCAGCAGAAACCACTGATTGGTTCGATAGGTTTAATTTGATGATGGATGTCGCAATACTGGAATCAAAGGAAATTATTCTTTTGGGTGACTTCAACATTGACTTACCTGTGCCTGGGACTAAATGGAATCATACTTATGCAATGTATAGTTTGGAACAAATGATCGATCGTCCTACTCGAATCACTGAACAAACGGAAACTCTTATTGATCACATTTACGTCAACAACACAAAAATATAACATAGTGGAAATGTGTTTTGTACAGACAGGCTGCAGTGATCATTGTTCAGTTTGTCTAACTTGGATGAAGAAAGGTGTCAAAATTCCTAAGTCTGGACATAAGGAAATTTTTTATAGACGCTTCACGCATTTTGACAAGGAAAAAATGCCTTCCTTAATGATTTGTTTCACTCTGAATTAGATTACATTTATCAGATTAGGAGCCCTGACGATGCTGAGAACTTTTGGATAAGTACATTCAAGTCAGTATGTGATAAATATGCACCCTTTGTAAGAAAAAGAGTGAAACAGATCATTAACCCCCCATGGTTAACAAAGGAGACAATGAGAGATACAAAAGAGATCATATACTCAAGTCAAAGGGTAGAGTGTCTTTCAGATAACAAAGGAATAAAGTAAATTCCATGAGGAGAAAAGCAAAGAAACAATATTTTCAAAATTCTTTCACGGCAAAAAAAAAAATACAAGTTTTGATTTTAAGATTTAAATGAATGTAAGTATACTTACTTTCATTCAAATCTTAAAATCAAAACTTGTATTTCCCAAACATGCCCCAAACCGTACGTACATAATTGATTTTTATATTTGCGACCCAGTTCTTTCTTCCAGACCTATCTTACATGTATAACATATTATAACACTGCTTGTGATCTCTACTTTGCACCAGTATTTCGTAAGATTCATGTTTGTATCTATGTCCTTCTGACACCAAATATCATTTTACAAACCTTAATCTGTACTTGCTCAATAGTTTCATATTCTTTAAAACCCCAGATCCCTGATCTATGTAACAAAATAGGCTTGACTTACATATCAAAGATATGAAGGATAGTACTGGCGGGAAAAGTTTTCAATTTCTGATGTAATCTCTTAACCCCTGTGAGTACTCAAAGGGCTTTAGCACTTAAGTTCTCAATACATCTGGTCAATTTAAGGTTGCAGAGAACATTACACCAAGATAATTGTATGAAGACACGGTCTCTGTTTCCTGACCGCTAAAATGCCATCTTTCAGACTTTTGAATGAAGCCACAGTTTCTGAAGACGACTGTCTTGGTTTTGTCCACATTTACTGAGAGACCCCATTGTTTTACAATAGTTTTTTCTAAACAGTCTATTTTCTTTTGAATATCTTGAAGATCAATACAGAATCTGATACAAAAACAATATAAGATCGGCATACATCAATGAAAACATATGAAGTGAATCAGCGAAAACATTTACCCCATGTTCACCACAGTGTATTAAATTTTGTTGAAACTCGGACAGAAACATAGAAAAACAGAAAATGACTTAAAATCCACCCTTGTTTGACACCGGTGACATATTCGAAACTTCTGTTATCTTATTCCCTACACACACTGCTGCCTCAAGTTTCTTGTAGATTCCTTTTAAAGTATTTAACGTTTTTAACACACACACTTTTTGATAAACAAAAAAAATGCATTTTTCCCTGTCAAAAAAATCAAATGTCTTTCCAAAGACCACATACAGTACATAAAAACGGCCTCCTTGTTTGTTGTAAAGTATTTTAACGTTTTTAACAAACACACTTTTTGATAACAAAAATTAATGCATTTTTTCCCCGCTCAAAAAATCAAATGTCTTTCCAAAGACCACATACAGTACATAAAAACGGCCTTCTTGTTTTGTTAAATACTTTTGTATTATTGATTAAAAAGCGTAAATATATTGTCTGATATGGAATATTCCTTACAAAATCCAGCTTGTGCTTCAGGATTATAATTATTACTTTGCTGACAAAACTGTTCGAATCTTCTGTGTTATATAACTCAAGTGTAAAGTTAGCTGATTGCGTTTATAAGTGAATTACCCCTGTAATTATTGACATTATTTCGGTTTCGTTTTTGTGTAACGGAAAAAAAAGTATTATTTTGTCCATCTTTTGGAATATTCCCCAATTTTGAAGACTTTGTTAGAGAGCGGGTGCAGAAATTATATCAACGTATTTTTTTGCATGGAAATAGAAGTCAGTAGGCAAGCCATCAGGTCCTGGAGCTTTTCCTCGTTTCATTCTATTGATAGCATCATACATTTTGGTTTTAGAAATTCTAGTATCAATTCTATAGTTTAAACATTCGTGACAGGTTTCTGAGCTATGTTCAGTGAGAGTGTTCTTAACTTCGTTTTAAAATCCAGTGTTTGGGGCTCTTTCTGTATCAAGCAAATGTCTAAAGTACTAAAATTATGAACGTGGTGAAATAGAGCTAATTGCATTATTTGTTTGGATAGTAAACGATTTAATTGTCTTTGAGAAACATTTCAAATTTGTGTCATTACACGCTGCATTCGTTTCATTAACAATGTTGTTGTTCTCTCTTCTTCTTGTTTGTGTTTACACACAGCCTTAAAGTCTTTTCTTTCAAATTGAAATATTCATTAAGTTTGGAATGTTGACCTGTCCTTCGGAATTGATTTAAAGTCTTGTATTCATCCTGCTTTGACTGTTCACAATCTTCATTCCACCAAGTCGATTGAGTGCTTGGGTTTTTGTTTTTTTTCTCTGAATTTTGATCTCACTGATCCTGCAGCCTTTTGTATAGATGAAACAACCCAGTCTGATCCTGCGTTTACCCCTGTATCTAACGCAGACTTGAAATTTATCCATTCTGATTCCTTTTCCGAGACAGTTTGAGTATACTGATTATGGGATTGTTCATTATAAATAAACCGTGCTCTGTCTTCAAGCAAAACATCCTCGGTCACTAGTCATTCCCAAGAAAAGTCAAATACGGAAACCAAAGGGAAATGATCTTACTCACTTCTATTTAAGACAAACAAATTGTTAATACGATGGAACAAAGAAGCTGATAATCAAAAAGTCATCTGTGCTCATAGCCCTGTTTACCATACAGGTTATTTCCACTTTCTTATCGCATTCTTCCCGTCCACTTACAATAGAGAGGTCATGCTCTTTCAGCACATATATCAGTTTGTGTCCAAACGTATTCAATAGGGTCTTTGGATCTCCTTTCTTTCTGCATTGCTACTTCCTTCAAAAATTCATCAATCGCCTTTACATGTCTATTGTTGGAATCCTCAATGTCTTATAAACCACCATTGCGACCATTGAAATCTCCACATATATATGATCAAAGGGATGTTAGAAAATATACATTCGATGTCCGCTAAGTTGTTTTTTTCTGTGTGTGTGTGTGTGTGTGTGTGTGTGTGTGTGTGTGTGTGTGTGTGTGTCTCTCTCTCTCTCTCTCTCTCTCTCTCTCTCTCTCTCTCTCTCTCTCTCTCTCTCTCTCTCTCTCTCTCTCCTCTCTCTCTTCCCCCGCCCTCACGTACATACAATATCCTGATTATCGCTCCATCCTGTTTATGTGTGTTCGAGTGTATGTCTACGCACGCGTTCCTGCGTTTGGATACACGTTAACTTGTGCACCTTGATGTTCACCTATTACAACAATGCAACAGTATTTTTCGTGCTCAGTCTCCTGTAATCCACTCCAATGGCACATGGTTTTAGTTGATTTTTTGTTTCTGAACATTGATTTGTTTTTCTCAGAACA